>PYUH01000027.1:575627-614555 GCA_016808085.1 Suaeda aralocaspica | reverse complement strand
GGGGGGGGGGCAGAAACATTAAAGGTGGAGGAAGAGTGAAGCCTAGGGGGGGAGACACTTATCAACTGAAAATTTTGAGGAGGTGATAGGGACATTGAGAAGGAAGTGATCAGAGATCTGATAGACATCTTTCCTTTAATCCAATTCCCCATAGAATCCTAAAGTGCTAAGATTTTATTTCTTTTTCTCCTAATGGTGACCGCCTAATGGAAAAAACTTGTGTTCTTGTCTCCCTCAGATAACCAGCTAATTTTAGATCTAGTGAGCCAGTAGAGTTCCTCCTGAAAAGGATAGAGGAAAGGTCACCTTTAAGTGGGGATTCAAGATTTTGGAGGAAGGAAGAGAGAGGATGGTGAGAAACAGCAGTTTGGACACCCTGAATTCTAGCCAAGAGATGATTCTTTTTCTGGTGAATATCACCAAAATAGAGTTTGGCCCAATGGGAGATAGATGAGAAATGGCAAGAATTTTTTAGTAGAAAGGTCCTTGAAAGGTGGCCCAGGGTTTATAGATGAGGGAAGAGAAGTTGGGATCAAGGCGCCACATTAGTTCTAATTTGAAGACTCGTGGAGTGAGAGGAGGAGGCAGAGTAGTAGTAAGGAGAATTAGAGAGTGATCTGAAGAAACTTTGGGAAGATGAGATACAAAGAAGTTAGGAAAAAGGTTTAGTCACAAATTGTTACACTAAGCCCTATCTAGTCTCTCCATAACGTTACCTCTTTAACCTTTATTGCACCAAGTAAACTTTAGTCCCGAAAACCCCATATCCAAAACAGAATAAGCATTCATGCAAGCATTAAAGGCATCCATACGGGAACGAATTGGACTCCTACCCCTAAATTTGTCTGAGGCGGAGCTCAATTCATTGAAATCCCCGATTAAAACCCAAGCTTTATCAACTGAACTAGAAAGATCACAAAGAGAATCCCAAAGAATTTTCCTAACTCTAAATTTAGTGTTAGCATAAATTGCAGATAAGAAAACAAATATTAGAGCTACAAACCTAGACCACTCCACTAATCATTTGGTGCTCTTGCTTCACAACAGTAAAATTGATGTTAGCAGAGTTTCAAAGGATTATGGTACCTCCCGAAAGGCCCACTGGCTCCACCATGGCATGGCTGTCAAAGGACAGACTCCGTTTATGAGAGTCTAACAAGTGTATGAGATTACAACAAAAATCCTCTCGTGCAATCCCTCTCGCGTTCCAAGCTAAAATAGTCATGAACTTAGGAATGGAGGGTGTCCTCAGAAGCTCCTCCCGGGCATCCCAATTTGTCATATTTTCCAGCCTTACTCTTCGTTAGAACCTTGGACTGAATAATTTTTCAACTAGACATTTCAACTGGAAATTTATCAAACTTCCTTTTCCCCTTGGTTTTGGTTCGATTCTGACCAAGATGGCCACTTGCTGGGGAGTGAATGAGGTGCGCATCATTTTGACTGCATTTGAGTGGCTTGCAAAGGTCATGTGAAAGTATTGATGGCTCAGCATGCAAATTTCTCTCAAGGGGGGGAAGGATAGGAGTGGGATCCACTAGGAATAGAAGTTCCCGTGGTAGAATTTGTTGTCGCGGAAGCTTCCTCAGATCCATTGAGACCCACAAGTTGAGGAGAAAATGGATAAGCAAGGAGAGTTCCTCCAGATCCAAGAGATCCGGTAGATGTGCAGGGATCCACCATTCTACATTGGATAGGGGTGGTGTCCTTTGTTCTCCTTGCTTCCCTTGGAAGATTTGGGTTTGAAGATTTTTCAGCTTCGAAGGAGTGGAACTGAGTTCCCTTAGTATTATCCTAATGCATAAGGGGCTCACCACTTTCATTTTGTCTCCTATTTCATAAGCAAAGATGGAGATGTTTATGTTCGATTCCGACATTGTCCAAGTTAGTGGTTTCAAGGTGAGAGGACCATCCCCTTCCCCATTGATGAAAGTGTAGACTAGGCTTGGGATTGACAACGGGTGATTTTGGAAGAAGGGATTTGTGATTTTGTCTGAATTTAGGAACTCGACAAGTGGCTAAGACATCCCAAAACTAGGGCTGAGGTTTGGCCACAAGAAATGGAGAAGAGAATTTGGGTATTGGTAGAGAAGAGAAAGAAATTTGTGGGTGGGTGTGATTTAGGGATTTTAATTGTGAGGGGGGAGTTAGGTGAGGGAATAGAGGAGTTAAGTTGGTGAGGTGGACTGGTAGGAGAGAGGGAATTAGTGGATAAAGATCCATGTGCAGGGTTGTAAGAGAAGGGGATAGAGGGGTCACGGGTATTGAGAAAAAGGATCAAAAACAATTGAAGAACGGTGGTTTAACTTTTGAACCGATTCTGAGATAGAGGGGTCACGGGTATTGGAACAAATGTCAATAGCATTTGAAGAAGGGTGGTTTGACTTTTGAACCAATTTAGAAATATCCCGCCAATTCTGTGAGAAATTAGAATTTCCTTTTGTGGTATGGTGAGCCAGTTCACTGATTGGCTTGTTCTTCTTCTTCTTCTTCCTCCGGGAGACTATCTACCATTCCTTGTCAGAAGTGGGGAAGTTAGGCATCGAGAGGTTCAAAGGCGAGAAAGAATTTTCTGTTTTAAAAGAACAAGAGAAAACATGGGAAGGTGTTAACTTCAAACCATATTGTTTGCAATTGTAGTCTTCTATCCAGATTAATTGTTGCCTTAATTCACCCTGCCAGATTGCCATTGGTTTAACTTTTGACCGTTTTTTAAGGACACGAATTCGGGCAAACCTTGCTCTGTTCCACTCAACTCCTTTCATATCAACCTTAATTAGGGAACTAAGAGATTGGCCCACTATTGATAACAGGTCCAGACGGTGATATTCCAGAGGCAATTCCGGCAGTTCGATCCAAAATGGTGAAGGTTCTTCCCCCGCTTCTGATGGTTTGAAGTTGGGAATCTATTTCCTTATTGAAACATAGTTACCTTGGAAAAACCATGGTCCTTTATTTAGTACCCTAAGCAGAAAAGAAAGAGAAAGGAAAGCAATTACCAAAATAAAACTGATTAAGGAATCAAAACTAAGAAATAAAACTAAAATAATAAAACTAGAAAGGAAAGAGAAAGGAAAGAAATTACCAAATAAAAGCTTGAATTAAATTGAATTGATTGAAAGTGTTTAAAAAACTAATCTAATATAATTCTAGAGAGAGAAAGTGATTAAGGAGCTAATTAGGATTCTAAGGTCTAAAAATTGGAAAAAAAAAAAAAAAACAAAAAAAAAAAAACAAAAACAAAAAACAAAAGAAAAAACAAAAGAAAAAACTAGTTAAGGTCATGCCCCATCTTCATAGCCTATTTATAATATATGGGCTTCGAATAATAAAGCCTACAAACAAAAGAATCGGAAAAATCAGCATCGGGCTGCAAACAAGGCTTCCTGCGCCCGCATAGAACAAAACTGATTTGTTCCCTGCGCCGACATGAAGAGTATTTAGTGATCTGAAGCTTCTGATCTGTAATGTGCCGCATAGAACAATCGCCTCTTAAAGGTTGCGCCCGCATCTATTAAACAGATCAACTTTTTGACGATGTTCATGAATTTTTCGCTCGATTACTTCAACTCTCGTTCGTAGCTTCTCGTAATTTGGCACGCATCTCGAAATAAGTACATTTTGACTCATTTTAGCTTCTAGTGACTTCATAACTCCCTATTACGCTCCTGTAACATATAAAACGTACCGAAAACCGCGCGTAATAACCGAGGAAGCATAGGACAACCATAAAAAGCTCTTAAAATCAACTAAAAACGCTAAAACCGCTCCAAAACATAGCTTAACACCAAATGACAATATTTAATCAAAACAAAGCCACAAACTCAACTATTTAGTACAAAAATCAACAAAAAATGAGGGAAAAACACAAAATAAAACATAAATATCAAATTCCCCCAAACCGAACCTTTTCTTGTCCCGAGCAAACACAACAAAATTGCCTGCACCCTATAAAACAAAATAAGCATTATAACTCAATAGAACATCCAAAGACACATGGATCAAAGCCAGCCAATCAAGCATCTAATTGTTGTCTTTCCTAAATACGGGTCAAACAAAACCAACCAACCAAGTTTAATGAATCGATGACTAGAGTAGCTCACGGGTTGTCACTCCACATAATTAATGATGGCCTTATGATAATGATCTCTAACCCTCACCTCCCAACCAAATATGGAATGCAATGCAAAATGTGTTTAAATGCAATTTTAAGAACCCGAAACCCACATCTCACACCTCATGCAAGTGTTTAAGGGTATCCACTCATCCTGATTGTCGACTGGAAATGCAATTAATACTCTACGACCTTGACAAAGGATTCACTTCACAATAACTATAGCATATGCACAAATATCAAAAAGGACTTTTATAAGCTTATAACGTGGCTAGGGTGATGGTTAGGATAAAATTTGGGATAATGTGGTGGAATACGGGGTATACGCATATAAAATCAAGGAAAAGCATCAACAACTTCAAAAATTGTTAACATTCTCCAACATCCAATTAAACCAAATCAAACCAAACTTTTCTTTATATTTCACATCAACTCCATAAATCTCATAATTCAATCAATCACTACTTCACAAACTTTATACTTCTTTCTTTTTATTTTATTATACTTTTTTCTGCTTGTTATGCTTTATACTTTTTCTTTACTTTTCAAGCATAATAAGACTTAGTTTCACGACTCTTAATGATTCGTTTTTGCTTATAAATTTAATAAACAATAATCATAATTATCACACATATTTAACTAGGTCATGAATAAAATATGACTTTTTCATTAACTACAACAGCCTAGACATTGGTATGCAGAGCCTTATATGTGAAACTTTATAATCAAACTTTTAACAATAACATATCCAACTATTTCACCATCAATTTCCATAACAACCATCAAAAGATACTTTAACAACATCACAACCACTTCGACTCCCTCAAACCAAGTCTGGGCAAATAATGAATTATGTAGCAGGGCTAATAAGGCTTGTAATGTGGCTAAAGATACAATTGAAAGGGATAAAAGCTCAAAACATGGGATCAAGAAAAAAATATAAAAGTAGGAAATGAAACTCTTATCGAGGCTCAAAAGAAGAAATGAAAGCCTTTTATCATGCGCAACATACACAGAATCCACAGCTAAAGTTACTTGAATCCAATGTCAAACCCAAGATCATAATTGCACCAGGAACTAAGCACACATGAAAGAAAAATTAAATGATATTATATTCAAAAGTGGCTCAAATCCTCCCGTTAACACAGTTCAAGTCCAAGACCCAAGCAAGGTTGAAAGGGTTAACCAATAAAAGTAAATCAAGCAATCAAATTCAAGTCATACCCAAAAAATCACACATATGGATCCATCCGCAATCAAGAGTCATAAAGTTTTCAAAAATAAGCACAAGGAGTATAGAAGTAGTCAATTCCAACAATAAAACTCAAGCTGGAACATGAACAATCCATTAAACAAACTCTCTCTAAAATTAAACCTAAGAAAAATAGTACAATCTTTTTGGTCACATGTAAACTCCCATTCCTAACGAATGGTACAAACCATGCAACAGTCCTAAGAAAGCAATAAAACTAAGCTAAGAAAGCAACAAAACTAACTAAAATAGGAAAGCAATAAAATACTTACCTCCCCCAAGCCGAACTTAGCAATGTTCTCATTGCTAAAGGGAGAAAGAAACTACTAACCTACGGGTTGCCTCCCGCAAAGCACTTGTTAAAGGTCATTAGCTTGACCGTAATTACCTTAGAACTCAAGGTGGATCAAAGAGTGAACATGAGCCCCATGTAGTTAAACTCCCAAAGTAATTTGGGGTTAATGTTTGTTCAAATACCCCATGTTCTTTACTAGGAACCTCATAATTTGTTTTCTTCACTTCACAAGCATGTGAGGAGGACTTTCGAGGCTTCCGACACTTCTTAGGGTGCGATTTCTTTTTCTTTAGGTCCTGATACGTCTCATTATTATCACTATCTCTGTCACCTGCAATAGAATCCAAACACAGAGAGGCCTCCAGAAGATCCTTATCAAGGGATCGAGGCAATTCATTATGAACAATCTCATTAAAAGTGTAAACTACATTGCATGACTGTTCTAACATAGGACTTTAAGAGCAACATTAAGGTTAAAAGTGATCTTATCATCCCCTACAGCAAGGGTTAGACTACCATTTTTAACATCAATTATGGCACCTGCAGTGTGTAAGAAAGGTCTACCAAGTATTATAGGAATATTATCGTCCTCATCCATATCCAAGACAACAAAATCGACAGGAATAAAGAATTTTCCTACTCTAATAGGCACATGTTCTAAAACACCCTTGGGATATTTTACAGTTCTATCTACTATCTGCAAAGTAATGTTAGTAGATTTTAAAGGACCCTTATCTTATTTCTTGCATATAGATAATGGCATGACACTAACACTAGCCCTTAAATCACATAAAGCTCTATCAATAAATAATGGGCCAATGTTACAAGGGATGGAAAAACTTCCAAGATCTTTTAATTTTGGTGGAGACTTATTTTTTAGTATAGCACTACACTCTCCAGTTAAAGCAACAGTCTCTACCGTATTTAGCTCATACTTCCTACTCAATATATCTTTCATGAATTTAGTATAAGTAGGTACATGTGTGACAAGATCAGTAAGTGGTGCAGTTACCTGCAGATTTTTGACAATTTGTAGAAACTTTCAAAAGTGATTATCATTCTTACTCCTGATTACCCTATTCGGAAACGGCAACAGCACCTTCGAGGGAGGAGTCGTATCTGTAACTGAATCAGTTGCAGGAGCTTGCTTCTTAGTTGCTTCCTTTTCCTTTTCAATAATCAACTCGAAATCGATATCTTTAATTACCATATTATTAGTCTTGTTGGCTCCAACCGCAATAGGAGAATTAATATCAACGGTGAGCATTCATAGAACATCACATGCAGTATCATTCCCCAAGAATATTGCATTAAGTGTTTCTATAGGAGGGTCTTGTGGCGATGGATGTGGGGGCAGTTGGCCCGGCGACCTTTGAGCTCACTAGTGGAAAAAAGCTCATTTGCTCCGGTCGAAACCCCCCTTTTTTTCTCCGTTTTTCGACCGGAGTATACCCAGGAGGTGCAATAGGTCCTCAGACTTTTTGCTCCGTTTCTTTAAAGAACCGGAGCAAAAACTACATTTCCCACAAAAAGAAGTGACTTTTTGCTCGGGTTCTTTAAGTGACCGGAGCAAAAAATCTATTTTCCACCAAAAAATTGAACGTTTTGCTTCGGTTTTGTAAGTAATCGGAGCAAAAAGTAACGTTGAAAATTAAAAAAAAAAAAAATTCCTATTTTTAGTGCTAAAATGACCCATTATATCTTACATATACATAATACTATTGATTTTCAATAAAATTTCAATTATATCACCCAAATTTCACTCTAGAAAATTACAACAAGTTAAAAACACCCAAAATTTATGTCAATTTAATATTGCTACAGCGGCAGCAGGGGAGGGGAGCAACAACATCAGTAAGCAGCCAGCAGCAGCATAATCGGTTATGAGCAGCAGCATGGCTAAGAGCACCTGCAGCCCGACAACCTCCATCAGAGCGTATACTTATAAAAGCTAAGTTTGATAAGATGTGAAATTAGAGAAGTATAGATACATTCACTCTCCTATTCATTCATAAATGGTGCATACACTCACTCACTTTTTCATTCATAAAATAGTACATGCATTCACTCATTCATTCAGACGTTCACTTTTTCACTTCATTCAGTCATTCAAGCATACTTTTTCGCTCAATGTTTCATTCTTTCATTCATTGAATTTTATTTAATAAATTAAAAATTCACTAAGTTGCAATGTAAGATACTCCATTTATCATAATGTAACCATGTAATTACATCACAAGAATCTAAATTAAACAACAATAAATCTTCACTGTAAAGAGCAGCAGCAATAAGAATAAAGAGTAAGAGATCAATGATTACTACTATGTGCCTTCCTGAATTTGATTTGAGAGGTTGTGGCAATTAGACGACTAGAAAGGATAATACAGAGAAACAATCTTTCGCAAAAGCACACATAGAAAAAATCACTCATTTACACACACAACACACTCAACCATTCATCATACAACAATTCAATCATTTATTTACAACCCAAAATCATTCATAATTCACATATCCAACAAATTCATTCAACCTTTCATTTATTTATTCACTCATTAATATCCACTCACTCACTCATTCATTAACTTCATTCATTCATTCACAAAAAAATAATCATAACAACCAAAATTCACAGACACAAGCTAATCTCACTCAGTTACTCACTGTGTCACTCACTACGTCACAAACCAAAAGCACAACACTAGACCCCTAACACAGAACTATAGTAGTCCAAACAACAACAATGATAACAACAACAGTCCAAACAACAACAATGACAACAACAACAACAACAGTTCAAACAACAACAGCGACAACAGTCTTAACATGCAACAACAATCACAACAGAGTCCAAACAGAAATCCCAAAAGAATGGAAAATTAATCCCACAATACCATAAATCAGATATAAAATAAAAAAATTCACACAAAAACATATTATAAGCATGAACCCTCATTCTGTCTTTTGCTATTAGATTGACAAATATGCATATAATTTACTTGAATACATGGCTAAAGTATTGAATAACAAAAGTAAAATCTTCCTTGGGCTTGCTTTCAGTTCAATTAAGTTAACAACAACTTATATCGATGTCATGTTGATATACGTGTTTTATGTTGTGTTTTTCTCTCATTTTCGGTTGATTCTTGTGCTAAAAAGTTAAGTTTGTGGCTTTGTTTTGACTAAATATCGTCCCTCGATGTTAAGTTATGTTTTGGATCTGTTTTAGCATCTTTAGTTGACTTTTAGAACCTTTTACAGTTACATTTTACTCTTTCGGTTACTACGCGTGGTTTTCGGTTTTGTTTTATATGTTTCAGGAGCGTAATAGAGAGTTATGAAGTCATTAGAAGCTAAAACGAGTCAAAAATCATTTGCCTCGAGATGCGTGTCAAGCCATGAGAAGTAACGAATTAGATTTGAAGAATCGAGCGAAGAACTCAAGCAAGATCATCAAAATGTCGTTCATCATTATTCATGCGGGCGCAGCCTTTAAAGCTTCTTTGTTCTATGCGCCCGCAACATAGATCAGCAGCCCCACAGATTGCAAACCACGAGGGCTGCGGGCGCAGGGAGTAAAGACCTTTTGTTCGCTGCGGGCGCAGGTGCCGGTTTTCTTGCCTTATTCGGTCTTTCCGTGCGGTTTTGCTTCGTGGGTTTTAATTAATTAAAAACCCAAATCCTATTTATACTCTATGTAAAGGGGGCACGACTCTACCTAGTTTTTATCATATTTTTAGACCTAGGAATCCAAAATTACTTATTCTCTCTAGAACTTTAGGATTAATTACTTTGTTCAAACAATTCAAGCTTTCGATTAATGCAATTCAATCTTTATTTTGGTAATCTCTTTCCTTATGCTTTTTAATTATTTTAATTTCATGATTCTCTTTAATTTCTTAGTTTCTAGTTTAGATTAATTAGTTTTGCTATTTTGATTCTTACTTTAGTTTTATTAGTAATTAATTTAGGTTTAATTAATTCTTTGTTCATGATCATGTTGTTTGATTTCAATTTGTCTTTTGTTCCCTTAATTATGAGTGAGTACTCGTTTTCTCTAGGGCTAGAGGATCTATGATCATGATTTGAATTTAATTTATGTTTTCTAATTAGTTCTTGGCTTCTAATTGAATTCCTATTATTGATTTCTAGTGATTACAATTAAATTATGGCCAAATTTAGTTGTAAGTTAGGTTATTATTGAAATCGAGGCCGAGAGGTAAGATTACCACAATTAGACCACTGAATAATAGGCAAAAACGAATTTATGCGAGCGAGAGCCGGTAAAGGAGTTTTGAGGGAGTCTAAGTTCGAGAGAATTAGTGAGCCCTAGTTCAATGAATGCCAATGAATTGATTAGTGAGTGATAATTGTGTTTGTTGATTGATCATAGTGAACCGATAGCCCTAGGTTTCCATTAATAGAGTTTAATTGATAATTTCCCGTCATTTCCTTAGTTTCAATTCTTAGCCTTCTTAGTTTTAGAAACCATTTACCGAAATTTCCACCAAGACCCCTTACACGCTTTAGGCTTTTTAGAACTAGTAGGATTTAATAGCTTCCCTGAGGAATCGATCCCTACTTCCCTAGCTATATTAGTTAGAGTTGTTCGATTACTTTTGAGAGGTGTGCGATAGCCTGTTCACATGTGAAATTCATTTCAATTTAGTCCAATTCAGCCTATTTTAACACAAAAGAACAGGGCCTAAATCTGAAGTTGAGACTCGAGACAACAATGGGTCTGAAAAACCTGCTCCAATTTAAGAATATGGAACTAAAGCACTAGTGCTAAGGAAAGATCAATAAAATATGGTTCTGAAGGCTATTAGGCAACGTTGATCACCTTTATTCGAAACATGAAATTCAAACAAGCTCACATTAATCTTACATGTACCAATTTTGTTAATGCAAATGTAATCATTAATCATATTTTATTATTAAGGCCTTTTTCACAAAATTATTTACTCAAAAACCAAAAGCAATAGCTTCATAAGTTCAATTCAAAAAATAAAAGCAAATGATCAAATCAAACAAAAACTATTATACAGTACATCATTTCCTTATGAAATTATATAAAATAAAATAAAAAAATGATATAAAATAAAATAAAAAATGTTTCAAAAACACTGTTCTTTTTCTAGCAAACATTATATCATAAACATCGTACAAAATTATTGTACTGTAAATAGCAAAACACCTAAACATAAATCACATAATTGTAGATTAAGCACGCATCTGAACAAATCTGCAACAACGTTATTGCCAAAAATAATGCATACATAAATTAACACTAATATAAACCTCAAACCCTAATTTTCACACATCAAATTTGTAAATTGAATAAATCAGAAGGATGAAAGTGATATGGAAAATTACCTTTAGCAAGAGGAGCCATTGATGCTCAAGATAATAAACCCTAGAAAATCACAGAAAATTAAAGAATGAGTAAAATCAAAAAATTAGGGAAAAACATTCACCATTGTCATTCTGCTACCATCGTCATTCACCATTCACCATTCACCATTCACCACCATTCACCATTGTCATTCTGCTACCAAAGCCAACAACAACAACCACCATTAGATCTTAAAATCAAAACAAAAATCTTAGACTAAATTCGAAATATCAAAAACATCACCTTTAAACTGAAAATGAAATCGAAAACAAGAATCGTCATTCTGCTCCTTTTGTTTCCCTTTCTTTGCAGCTAAACTTGTTCTAGGGTGATCTGTTTCCCTTTGCTCACCACCTTTATTTGTCGCTGCTGCGGTGGCGGCGACTCTCTAGCAACAATGGCGCGTGTTCGAATGTAATTACCAACACCACCACTACCACCTTCACCTTGTGATTCGATCTACTTACCACCTTACATTTGAATTCGATTGCATTTTTATTTGGATATTTCGATTATAAATGTTTGGGTTTTCAGAGAAGACAATACAAAATCTGTAATTTTGAAGATATTTTTTTGTAAGGGGTAGGTATTTCGATTCTAATTTAGGGTTTGTATTGTGTAGTTTTGAGTTGGTACGATGACATATGAGATATAAGAGATGTGAGAGAGAGAGAAAGGGGATGGATGAAGACTCGATTGTGAAGATATTTTGGAAGGGTTTGGGGATGGAGTTTAGTATTTTGGGTTGTTTAGTGTTTAGGCAATTTAGGAAGATGAGGAGATAATGAAGATGAGGAGATAATGATGAGGAGAAAGAGATGGAGGATTTACGGAAGAGAGAGAAAAAGAGAATGTGGAGTTAGGGTTAATGGATTAAGAGAATGAGGGATGAGTTGGTTATAAGATTTTTATTAAAAAGAATATATATTGAGTTACTTTTTTGCTCCGCTTAAAATAACCGGAGCAAAAAGTCAAACAACCGGAGTATATAACCTTTTGCTCCGGTCTTAATTTTAACCGGAGCAAAAAGTAAACTATTTTTCCCTCCAAAGACTTATTGCTCCGATTTTTTATTTTACCTAAAAAACCGGAGCAAATGTAATATAGCATATGTTAATTTTTCCACTAGTGGTCGTACATTGAGTAATTTGAGCGATCTGTGTCTCAATTAACTTATTGTAGGCCATTTGCTGATTGAATTGAGCTTGCATTGCCTCCATATTCTTATGTATCTGCATTACTACATTCTTCAATTCTGAAAACTCATTATTACTAACTTGTGGTAGTGGGGAGGATGGAATTGTTGCCTAACAAAACCAGGTGGTTGAGGTGGCCCTTCAGGTTGAGACCTTTGTACTTGTTTTTGTGGTGGTAACTGCTCCATTCTGTTGTAATAATTATGGAAATTAAGACCCAAGGAACCATATGAAGTTAAGTATAGTTCATTGTATCCAGATACGACAGCTAAATTCATCGGTTGAGTAGCAGGTGCTTGTAGTTTATCAAGCTTTTGACTGATTACATTAATTTGTGAAACTAAACTCTCATACTTGTCATCAACATGTTTCCCATTCCTCTTTGTATGCCATCTAGGATTACCAAATTGTGAGTTATGAATAGAAATTTCCTCAATTAAAGCATACGCAGCATTAACTTCCTGATTCATGAATCGACCATTGCAACAAAATCTAATAATGCCCTACTCTCATTCCCTAATCCATTATAGAAAGATTGGACTAGGAACCACTTTTCAAGACCATGATGAGGACATAAACGTAGCAACTCCTTAAACCTTTCCCATGCATCATAAAGTGACTCACCAGTTTCTTGGTTAAAGTTTGTAATTTGGCTCCTTAATTTTGCAGTTCTCTCTGGAGGATAATACTTCTTGTAAAATGCAAGGGCTAAATCATCCCAACTAGTGATATTAGTTCCACTAAGACTATTTAGCCATTGTCGAGCTTTGTCTTTAAAGAGAATGGAAACATCATCTATCGGATATAGTCTTGAGTGACACCTGCTTGTTTGAGGGTATTGTAGTATTGTTGGAAATTCGATATGTGAAGATTAGGATCTTCAAGTGTAGTACCTACAAACTGATTATGTTCCACCATATTCACTAGAGATGGCTTCAATTGGAAGTTCTCAGCCTCAATTTGTGGCATAGGAGGGCCATTCGGTACATGTGCAGAGCTAGGTTGGGAATAATCCCCCAAAGAGCATCGCAAAGGATTTGCCATACCTACAACCTACACAAAACTAAAACTTCACACAAATATAAGAAACAACCTCAAAGAACTAAGTTGTTCTTTGAGATCAACAAAAAATAAAAAATAAAGTAAATAAAATAAAACACTTCAAACCCAACTACTAGAATTAAAAATTGCCACCCCGGCAATGGCGCCAAATTTTGATCCAGGTTGTCGCACACCTCTCAAAAATAAACCAAACAACACTAACTAATATAGCTAGGGAAGTAGGGATCGAATCCACGGGGAAGCTATTAAATTCTATTAGTTCTAAAAAGTAAAAAAAGTGTAACGGGCCTTGGTTGAATTTCTTAGCTAATTGACTAATAACTAAAAGAAACAACAAAAAATACGACTTTAACTCAATTTATAAAAACCTAGAGCAATCAGTTCACCATGAAAAATCGATAAATATAAAAAATAAAAATCAATTAATTCACTAAAGTTCGTTAAATTAGGGCACACTAATTCTCTCGAACTTAGACTCCCTCAAAATTCCTTTACCGGCTCTCGCTCGCATAAACTCGTTTCGCCTATTATTCAGTGGTCTTATTGTGGTAATCTTACCTCTCGGCCTCGATTTCGACAATTACCTAACTCACAACTAAATCTGGCCACAATTTAATTGCAATCAATAAAATCAATAATATGAATTTAATTACTAAACAGGAACTAATCGATTAATATTAAACTAGTCCATTAATGAGTTCATGGATCCACTAAACCCTAGAAAATAAATTACTCACTCATAAAAGACAATAAAAAAAAGTTAAATTCATGATCATAAACAAATAAGAACAATAATTAACAAATTATTAATCAAGAATTAATTAAGAAACTAAAGCTAATCAGCATAAACAAAACAACAATCAAAACTAAGAAACAAAACTAAAATAATAAAACTAGAAAGAACAGAGAAAGGAAAGAAATTACCAAATAAAAGCTTGAATTGAATTGAATTGAATTGATTGAAAGTGTTTAACAAACATATCTAATATAATTCTAAAGAGAGAAAGTGATTAAGCAGCTAATTAAGATTCTAAGTTCTAAAAATTGATTAAAAAAAAAGAACTAGTTAAGGTCGTGCACCATCTTCATAGCCTATTTATAATATATGGGCTTCGAAATAATAAAGCCTACGAACAAAAGAATCGGAAAAATCATCATTGGGCTGCAAACGAGGCTTCTTGCGCCCGCATAGAACAAAACTGATTTGTTCCCTGCGCCCGCATGAAGAGTATTTAGTGATCCGAAGCTTCTGATCTGTAATGTGCCCGCATAGAAATCTCGTTCGTAGCTTCTCGTAACTTGGCACGCATCTCGAAGTAAGTACATTTTGACTCGTTTTAGCTTCTAGTGACTTCATAACTCCCTATTACGCTCCTGTAACATATAAAACATACCGAAAACCGACGTAATAAACGAAGAAGCATAGAACAACCATAAAAAGCTCCTAAAATCAACTAAAAACGCTAAAACCGCTCCAAAACATAGCTTAACACCAAAGGACAATATTTAATCAAAACAAAGCCACAAACTCAACTATTTAGCACAAAAATCAACCGAAAATGAGGGAAAAACACAACATAAAACATATATATATCAGCAACTCTAGTTTGTGGAAGTGTATAAATGGTGTTATGGAAGTAAATTTTGTATATTCTTGTAATATTTCGGAATAATTTGATTTATGGAAGAAAATATACGAAATAAGGAAGCACAGAAGATATGCCACGTAAAAATGTAAAATCAGGGCTTTGAGCGCCATAGCACAGGGAGAGCGCCCAGCCACTGCCCAGGCGCCCAAAGAGGCTGCGCCACAATGCTCAGTGGGTGCCCTAGCACTCGCTTCGAGCGTCCTGGTGCTCCAAGGGAGCCATGGCGCTCACAGTTGGGCGTCCTAGCGCTTCCCTAACGCCCTGATGCTCAGTGACCTTACTTTTAACACTATATATACCCCTCCTCCGACGTACAATCATCAACTTCACATCTTCCCATTCACTTCTTCTCTCATACACTCCCTCTCTACCTCGTCACTTTCTCTCTTTAAAACTCCCCTCGGTTTTCGTGCCTTCTTTCAAAAACCGTGCCTTCCACATAACTTATAACTTATAAAACTTTTTATTATTTTTATTACTATCATTATTAGTCATAGTTCTTCAAGCATTCAACAAAAGAAGTTGTCGACAATTGCACGAAAGGTACATCGAATGAGGCCAACTATATTGAAATCATCAAATTGAGTTCTTTTGTAACACCTTGGAATTTCCTAACTTCTTACTTCATTGTAATTATGGGCTTCACCAAATCCTACTTTGGAGCCTATAAATACCCTTTAAAACCCAAATTTTCAGATTTTGTCTTTTAAGCAGCACAAGATAGACAAAAGTCTTATGCAGACCAAAAACGCTAAGAAGTTGTGTTTGAAGTTGGCGATAAGGTGTTACTTAAGGTATCACCAATGAAGGGAGTAATGAGGTTCGGAAAGAAGGGAAAATTAAGCCCAAAATACATAGGACCCTATGAGATCTAATTTCGCGCATTTTTACCCTCTTATTTTGCAAGTTTTTATGAGTTTCTGTGACTTTTAAGTCAAAGTTTTATGTTTGTCTACTAAAAAATAATCAAGCGAAAGTTAAGTAAATGTCTAAGGTCTACAAAAACATAGTATTATAATGAAAAAGTTTGAAGTAAATGTAGTCTCTATTCAAATTTCATACACTAATCTACACAAAGTTTCATAACGAAACTTCTTTTAAGGGGGGTAAACTGTAATACCCCACATTTTCACGTATTTTAAGGAATTATTTTGTATTTTATACGTGTAATTTTAATATTTTTATTGAAAAATTGTGTTCAATAAGAATATTAAACAAACAAAAAAAAGTTCAAATAAGCTTTAATTAAAAATAATTATTATGTGTTATAATTAATATTTTATGTTTTATAAAATATTTTGAAAGGTTTCTAAAAATAGAATTTTTAAGAGTTTCCTAATTTATTTTAAGACAAGGGCATAAAGGTATTTTCAACTATGTGAATGGATGATGACGATACTTTTTACAATGTGAATGGAAATGCAACTTATGGGGTTCTATATGTAACTTTAGTCCATGCAACAAGCAACAATGGTCTATATGTGACTCTCTAAGTGAAAAATAGTCATGAGAAAGTTAGAATCCTTTGAAACGTTTATACAAGCAAGCAAAAAATGTGGCAAATCGCACATAGCACACCTATGCATGAGGTCAAGTCCATGCCTAGCCAAAGTTCTATAGAGGCAACTATAAGTAACGCTTAAGGTGTCCAAAAGGTACCATGACTAGGGTGTGTCCAACTATCCACACCACAACTTAGTTGTGATCCAAGTGGGAAATCCATTATGAGCCACATAGGTCATGTGGTTCAAGCGTCATGGTTGGGATGGATTTTGATTAAGGAATGGCCTTAGGTAGGTCACCTAACCATCCTCAAAGGAAGTCCACCAGTGATGTATTAAGTATAGGACATACTTTAAGAGACGTGAATCCTAAAGCATATACCCTCACGTGGGAATTGCATGCATTATGCCTAACAAAAAAATTCAATATTATAATTATGAAATTACGAGAGTTTCAGGCCACTCTCCCTTAAAATTAAGGGAATTTCCCCAGTGAAGTCTCCAAACTAATGTGGACCCGAGGCTTTGGGGGCCCACATGCCCTTTTTACGGACCAAACATCAAATGTCTTTAGTTTGTTTGCATAGTTCGTGTGAGTATGCTTGGCTTAGGGAGTGAGTTTAGAAACTCAAAAACCAAGTAGAGAAGCCTCCACCGTGCTCTTTTCGAGAGCTCACGGAACCCCATTAGGTCTAGCCCGAAGGCAAATCGACAGCCAAGGATAAGAAGGTCTCATATCTCTTGATTTTGGGACAAGGGTAAGGACAAGAACAGTTCACACTGTCCTCCCGCGTATAACGGCTTCTACTAGGTCTCATGTGTAATTTCACAATCATAATATCAAACTATAGCATAGATATTTCCATTTTAGCCCTAAGAGCGCATAGGAACATTTCTAGGCGGGTTTTGATTAATGCACACATAATTTCTAATGACATGTGAGGGTGATCACTTTAGAATTAATCAAGATTAAAGACCTTAAGCCAGTTTACATGGTTTATCTTTACTTTATGTGATAGCATGCTTTCAAGTCTTGTAGCTAAACATGGATTCTATGTGGATTAAAACAATAAACATGTAGCATTCAAGAGCATAAAAACAACCTAGTTCATGTTTCTACTTAAGATTGATTTTAATTGAAAACCGAGCCATAGTTAAGTCAACATTTCATGAATTTTTTAAAACATGTCGATTTCTAAGAAAGAAATAATCACATAAAATAATAAAGATTTGAAGATCTCAAGTCGACATTGTTGATGCTTTCGGGTTCATTTGAAATACCTTTCGTGTAGTCGTCGAAACAACTTCTTTTACGTAAATGCTTGAAAGAGAATTTAAGGAACTTAGAAGAATTTGTTTAGATTTTTTGAAGATGATCGAAGAAGTTTTAAGGTTTAAAATGATTTTAGAGAGAGAAAGAAGAGAGAGAAAGGGCGTGTGAAGAGGTGTAGTGTTGAAGTGTATGCCATGAAGGTCGGAGGTCGTGAGTATTTATACAGGCCGGGGTGGTTTCGTTGAGCGCTAAGGCGCCGGATGAGCGCTGGAGCACTTAGCAACCAGCACCTATGTGCCCAGTGAGAGCTCAAATGCTCAAGCTGAGCGCCTGAGCACTCGAGGGGCGCCTAGGCGCTCGCCTTGAGTGCTCGAACGCCCATCGAGCGTCTATGCGCTCGGTGCTTGAAATCACGGGAATCTTAAGTTCTTGCCATTTTCATTCTCTTTCCATAATCTGATATTCCTTCCCGATCACGTTTTATTCACTTCCATAAACCTAAAGTTACCTTATTTCGTATGGATTCTTCTAGAAGATTCGATGTACGTGGTAGAGTATCACGTTTTATTATTTTTTCTAATTTCCAATAAAATAAAATGAAATAAAATAGGATAAGGTAAAATAAAATAATGAAATAAATTAAAAATAAAAATAAGAAAATAATTTTAAGCACGGCTCGAACATCGGATGTAACACCCTGGATTTTCCTTAACTTTCTACTTCCTAATTTTTCCGGAAAACATGTTAAACTAGTAGGTATAATATTTATTAAACTACTATATATGGAAAAACCAAAGTATTACCGCCACCGTGATAACGGCTAAGGCTTTTATCAGTGTACTACAGCGGAAAGTCTTAAAACCAAAACAATTTAAAACTAAACTTCAAACAACTTTAAAATAAAATCAACTTCAAAATATTACACTTCGGAACCATATTAATGGCCCTTTAAAACCAAAATTAATAATTAGAAGTCTATCAAAATCCAAACAATCAAATAAATGTTAGTCTCTGAAAGCAAATGAAATAAAGTAAAACTACAACCACATCAAGCGCTCTCACTCCATCCCATCATGAAATGACTTATGCCCACTTGTACCTGCAGCTTTCCTTTTTCTAGACAACTACTCACTACAAGTGGGTCATCGTAGGGCCAAGTCCAAGACAAAGCCATGCACACAAAGCAAACAGTCAGCAAAGCTGAGTACATAACAACTAAAGACTATGCAATAACAATAAGAAATAAAAACATGCATTCAACTTACCTTTGACAACCTTCTTACCTATACATGGACTCAATAAAATTATTATCATATTTAACTGTTGGATTCGGCATCGAATGGGTTTCCTTTCCTTTAAAATCGCCCTATTGGGCACCAACTTGGTAGCAACTCCAAGAAGGTATTACCTACGTCACAAGAGGTGACGGATATCCAACGCATTTATAATATAAAAGAGTACAACGTCTTGTACTCCAATTAGAAGTCATAGATCACTGTTCCATATGACTCCCCCCCCCCCCTTTGTTCATACTCAAGGTATATACGTTCCAAGAGTTTTGGTGAGAATCCTCTTACACTTTACGTGAATTAACAGGGTTAACATTGTTATGACTCTCATGCAACATCACATAGAGACATGCATATAGTCAAGTAACCTTATTCATTATCTTTACTTTAAGGTGATTCCAAATCAACTTATGTGAGTCCTTTAATTAAACTAAACCTCTTGTACCACACATTAACTATGAGTGTCTAACAACTTACTTTCTTTTTGACCACACATTAAACTGCGAGTGGCATTATAAATTACTTTCTTCTTGACCACACATTAAACTGTGAGTGGTATTATATGCATAAATAATTGCTCATTACTCCTATTAATCATGTGAACAAATTCACTACTACCTATCTTGTTGATTAAGTATCTAATCAACTTTTAAAAATTATCTTCTTCCGTTATTCATAAAACTGTTGCCCAAACTATACTGATCAGAACATTCCAATTCAAGCTCATGAAAAGTTAAACTGTCTATTTAACATGGAATGTCATTAACATTAGAAACATGTTACTAACAACTTGTCATGCACATAAATTCATGATCCAAAACAAGCATACAAGATTCAAATAAACCAGAATTTCCCAAGCATGCATTCTAAACTCCGATGTTTGCCTTTAGTACTTACGTACCTTGTAAAATAGTTGTGCTCCGCCACAACTCTAGAAGTGGACTAAATCAAAGTCTCCTACACAAGGAAAACCGAGCTAAATTAAGAATCTTGTTGACTAAATTCTACAACAACATTAACCAACTTCTAAAATTGGAAACTTTGTCCAAAACATTCCTTATTTGGTCTCTATTTAATTCCATACTTCAATTTTCTTTTCTATTGCAATTCTACTTTGTTTCCGGGACTTAATTATACTTTATAAAACCTTAATAAAATTTTCATGCCACTTTGGAAAAGTGGACAACAATCTAAATTTATCAAAACTCCTTGAAAACCTCCTAAAATGACACAAATCGATCATAAGATGTATTACCTTACTTACATGATCAATTTATGCAATTTACATACTTTAAAAGGCTATTTAATTAATTTATAAAATCTGAACAGCATGTTAAACATGCTTAAAATCACTCTTAAACATCATAAAACATACTAGAATTTATATATCTCATCATAGAATTGGGATATATGATCATACTAGTGCAATTTGAGCACTTTAAACTCAATTTAACTTGTAAATTTCATATTTACTTTAAAGTCTTGAAAAACTTATGAAAACATCATGATTTCATGTCAAAACACTTCTACAATCTACTAACATGTTTATGAAGTCAATCTAGGCTTTAGAACAATTTTTCATATGATTAAACATGTTTATAATATTTATTCAACTCAAATTCATTATTATAAAATTGTGACAGCTTTATAAAACAAGTCTAAAACCCTTAAAAATCAATCTAAACTTAATAAAAACATCATAAATTTACCCAATAATAATTTATGATCATACTATCGAAGTTTAGAACATAAAATTCATTAAAATCATAACTTTATAAATTTTTCAAACCCTAATTTATAATTTCATGAACAACAAATTTAATTCATGCCTTTAAGCAATTCATGCTTACATTAAAACATGATTAAACTTATAAAAACATGATTAAACACAATTATAATCATAAATTTCTAAAATTAAATCAAAAATAAAGAAGTAGAATTTTTTTTTTTATAAAAGTCGAAAATATACCAAACGGGGGAGGAGGTCTAGCAGTGGTGGCCGGCTGGTGGCGCACATCCCGAGGCTCCAAAATATTTTATTTTCTTCGAAATTTCCAAAAATATTTTTTTTTCGGATCTTAAACCCTGTTTTTTCTTTATTCAAAAGTTTTGGAATCCTAATTGACTAGTATGATCAGTAAAATTTGGAATTTTAGGTTTTGTAGGGTATTTATAGGCCTTAAAGTAGGATTTTGGTGGGGCCCATAAACATTTCTAAGTAAATTAGGAAACCTTACAAAAAAAACTATTTTTAGAAGTTTTAAAGATATTTTTAATCATAAAAATACTATTTAACAATACAAATAATACTTTTAACCAAAACTTTATTATTTACTATATTTTTGCTAATTTCTTTTTATTTAATACCTTTATTGAACATAATTTTCAATAAAAATACTAAAATTATACGAATAGCTACGAAAGGTTATATTTATAAAATACAAAAATACTTTGTTTAAATACGTGAAAGTGTGGGGTATTACAGTCTACCCCCCTTAAAAGAAGTTTCGTCTCGAAACTTTGTGTAGGTTAGTGTATGGAATTTGAATAGAGACTACTTTTACTTCATACTTTGTTACTGAAACTTCTATGTTTTTGTAGACTTTAGACATTACTTGACAACTTCTATTAGACAAACATGAAACTTCTTACTTAAAAGTCATAAAACTCGTAAAAACTTGTAACATTGAGGGTAAAACGCGCAAAACTGGTCGCTGGTCTTTTCTACCCCCCCCCCCCTTAAAAGGAGTTACGTCCCCGTAACTCTACTACTAACCTGAAAAAGCTCTGGATACTTTTCTCTCATCAAATCTTAAGCCTCCCAAGTAGCTTCTTCGGTTTCTTGGTTAGACCACAACACTTTCACTATCTTGACACTCTTTCTACGAGTATCTCTGAGCTTACTATTTAGGATTTTAATTGGCCTCTCTTCATAGGTCAAACTTTGGTCTAACTCTATTGCTTCAGGTTGCAATACATGTGACTCGTTCGGCACATACTTCCTTAGTTGAGACACATGGAAAACATTGTGAACTTTGCTCAACTCCATTGGTAGTGCTAGCTTATAAGCTACCTTTCCTACCTTTTGCAAGATCTCATGGGGTCCTATGTACTTTGGGCTTAACTTTCCTTTCTTTCCAAACCTCATCACTCCTTTCATCGGTGATACTTTAAGTAACACCTTGTCGCCAACTTCGAACACAACATCTTGGCGCTTTTGATCCGCATAGGATTTTTGTCTATCATGTGCTGCTTGAACCTTTGCTTGTATTACTCTAAATTTCTCTGTGGTCTCCTCTATTAACTGAGGCCCTAGAATTACCGTTTCACTTATGTCGTTCCAACACAAAGGGCTCCTACACTTCCTTTCATATAGAGCTTCAAAGGGTGCCATACCAATACTTGCATGGTAACTATTGTTGTACGAAAACTCAATGAGATCTAAGTGATCCTCCCAACTCCCTTGGAAGTCCATTACACAAGCCCTTAGCATGTCTTCTAAGGTTTGCATGGTCCTCTCTGTTTGCCCATCAGTTGCTGGATGGAAAGCTGTACTCATTTTCAAGGTCGTGCCAAAGTTCTCCTGGACACTTTTCCAGAATTTCGAAACAAATCTAGAATCCCTATCCGACACAATATCCTTTGGAACTCCATGTAACTTCACAACATATTTTATGTAAGACTTTGCAAGTTGCTCCATTTTCCAAGTCTCTTTCATGGGTATAAACACTGCTGACTTAGTGAGTCTATCTATCACTACCCATATGGTATCGTTCTGATTCTTAGACTTTGGCAAGCAAGTCACAAAGTCCATTGAAATGCTATCCCATTTCCATCCTGGTATCTCAAGTGGTTGGACTTCTCCTTGAGGTCTTTTATGCTCAAATTTAACTTTTTGGCAAGTAAGACATTTACTCACAAATTCAACCACTTCTCTCTTCATCCTAGGCCACCAATACACCTTCTTTAGATCTTTGTAAAGTTTATCGCCTCCAGGATGCACTGAATACGGGGTACTATGACCCTCCTCCATTATCCTTCGCTTCAAATCCTCACATTTTTGTGGTACACACCACCTTTCCTTATACCTTAAGCTTCCATCCTCATGAATCTTAAAATCCATAGGCTTTCCTGCTTTCAGCTTTTCCTTAATTCCTTCCAGTTTTACATCCCATTCCTGACTCTTCCTTATTTCCTCGAGTATTGTGGGTTGGATACTAAGATTAAAAAGAATCCCTTCCAACTCTCCCTCCTTCACTATTTCCAAGCTCAATCTTTCCATGTCTTTACACAGCTCATTAGCAACTACCAAGGTATTCATTCCATGTTTCGTTTTACGACTCAGAGCGTCGGCTACCACATTGGCTTTCCCTTCATGGTATTGAATATCCAGGTCGTAGTCCTTGATCAACTCGAGCCATCTCCTTTGTCTCATGTGTTAAATATTTTTGAGTGAAAAAGTAATTTAAACTCTTGTGGTCTGTGTATATCCTACATTTCACTGTATATATATAATGTCTCCAAATTTTCAAGGCAAACACTATTGCTGCTAACTCCAAATCATGTGTAGGGTAGTTAACCTTATATGGTTTAAATTGTCTCGAGGCATAAGCTATCGCCTTTCTATTTTGCATCAACACACATCCCAGACTATTTTTAGAAGCATCACTAAACACATCATAAGAGTCTCCTTCATCTGGCAAGGTCAGTACTAGAGCTGTAGTCAAACGCTCTTTTAAAGTCTGAAACGCCTCTTCACACTTATTACTCCACTCAAACTTACGGTCTTTCTTCATTAACGAAGTCATGGGTTTAGCAATCCTCGAAAAGTCTTTCACAAACCTCCTATAGTAAGCTGCTAACCTTAAAAAACTCTGTACATCCGTTATATTCTTCCGTGTAGGCCACTCCTTGACCGCTTCAATTTTGGTTGGATCTTCCTCAACTCCCTCTTTAGACACAATATGTCCCAAAAATGCTACTTTCTCCAACTAGAATTCACATTTTGAGAATTTAGCATATAACTCATTTTCCCTTAATGTCCTCAAGATTGTCCTCAAATGCTCCACATGTTCTTCCTTGCTCTTAGAATACACCAATATGTCATCAATGAAAACGACTACAAAATTATCCAAAAACCGTTAGAAGATTCTATTCATTAAATCCATAAATATTGCTAGTGCATTGGTCAACCCAAAAGGCATAACAGTGAATTCGTAATGCCCATACCGAGTGCGAAAAGCAGTTTTCGGTATGTCCTCACTAGCAATCCTCAATTAATGGTATCCTGACCATCAATTTTCGAAAACACCATAGCTCCTTTTGATTGATCAAACAAGTCATCAATCCTTGGCAATGGATACTTATTCTTGATCGTCACTTTATTCAGCTCCCTCTAGTCAATACATAACCTCAAACTCCCATCTTTCCTTTTCCCAAACAGCACTGGTGCTCCCCAAGGTGAAGCACTAGGCCTAATATACCCCTTTTCCAACAAATCCTGCAACTGCTCCTTTACTTCGCTCATTTCCGCAGGCGCCATCCTATAGGGTGCCTTGGAAATAGGTATTATTCCAGGGATTAAGTCTATAGTAAAGTCAATCTCCCGCTTCGGCGGCATTCCCGGAATCTCCTCCGAAAACATATCAAAAAAGTCCTTCACTACTTCAATATCCTCAGGTTTAGCAGTCTCAATCTGATCCACATCCTGCACACTACAAAGGTAAATCGGAAAACCTCTTTTCACAAACCTAGCGAATCTCATTACTGACACTATTTTGTTGTGTTTCGGTCTTCCTGTCCTCCAATAGCTCACCTTTTTACCCTTATTTACCAACGAGATCTTTTGTGGTTTACACTGAATCTCAACCTTATGTTTACTCAACCAATCCATTCCTAAGATCACTTCTAGGTCACCTAAATCAAACTCGATTAGGTTAGCCTTAAACTCCACTCCCTCAATTACAATAGGAACATCCTGATATCTACTTGAACATTGCACTTCCTGTCCCGAAGGTAACACTATTGACATGTCTACTACATCTACTTTTCCCAACATTGGTTTTAACTTTTCTAAGAGTTTAATGGAAACAAAAGAGTATGTTGTACCGGAATCAAACAAAACTTTAATAGGTAAGGAATGAATAGAAAAAGTACCGGTGATCACATCCTTATTAGCATCCGCTTCGCTTCGAGCTGTCACATTCAGCTTACCAATGTTTGGGGTCTTAGGCTATCTTCCTCCATTTCCACTCCCATTCCTACTTCCGGCTTGAGAGTTCACTTTTCCTCCCATATTTCCTTGGAAACCCTTTTGTTGCCCCCCAACTAAATTCCCCTTAGCTTGAGAATTCTGTCCCTTCTTTCCTTTGTTCTTAGAGAAGCACTCATACTTACGGTGTCCAAGTTTGTTACACAACCTACAAGTTATTGGGTTCCCTGCACAGTCTTTTCCTGGGTGGTTGTTGGGACACTTCTTGCAGAAGTACACACGCCCTCCTTGACTAGCCACCTGAGTCCTATTCCCATTACCAGAATTAGGCTTCCCAAATTTTCCCCTATTACCCTGGAAGTTATTGTAACGAGGTGTCTTATATCCACCATGATTCCCTTGTTGGTTGAAGTTTCCTCCACCATCCTTCCTTTTCTCCCTCGTCTCACTCTCCTTCTGTACTTCCTTCTTCTTTTGGTCTATGGCATACAAGTGTGCAACCCTACCATATAAGTCATCTAAGGATTCAAATATTTGTCCAGCTAGTTGTGATTGTAAGTCTAAGGGTAAACCCCTCTCAAAAACGACTAGCTTTCAGCCTCTCAGTTGCCACAGCTTCAGGGGCAAACCTAGACAGCTCTATAAACTTGGAGTAGTACTCATATAACAGACATACTCCGCATTCTAAGTTCTAGGAACTCCTCATCCTTCTGTTTCTGAAGAAACACAGGGTAAAACTTATTACGAATCTGCTCCTGAAACATTTCCCAATTGAATCCTGGTAAAGCCCTTATTACAGCCTCATTATGTGACCACCATAAGTCAGCTTCTCCCCTAAGATAGTAAATAGCATGGTTCACCTTATGCTCCTCTGGACACTCAACTGCCCCAAACAATTTATTGAATTCTCTCAATTATCCCTCTAGAACAGTTGGATTGTGCTCTCCTTGGTAAATGGATGGCTTGCTTTGAGAAATTTTCTTGAA
The DNA here is from genome assembly GCA_016808085.1 of Suaeda aralocaspica. Lineage (NCBI taxonomy): Eukaryota > Viridiplantae > Streptophyta > Magnoliopsida > Caryophyllales > Amaranthaceae > Suaeda > Suaeda aralocaspica. Next base: position 588,331 of record PYUH01000027.1, on the reverse strand, counting down.
GAGTTCCCCAGCAGGGTCACTACCATTTCCATTTCCATTTCCTCTGGCAGCTAACTGTTCAGCTACAGTAGCTAATTGCCTTACTACCATTTCCATTTCCTGTAGAGGAAAAGACACTTGTATTAAATTAAGTCTAACTATAAGTTAGGACACAAAGACTTAAATCATAAAACACTTTTTCATTTCATCTCATAAAAGAAATTTCATTCTTTTAGAGAGAATGATTCACTTTGTCTTGATTATTTACACAACCATTAGAATAAGAATAAAGCATATAAGAAATAAAAATAATTCCCTTGGTTCTATCTAATTAAGGCTTTAATCATAAAATTATTTTATTACTCAACTTCTCCAACTACTTCTTGTGGCTCACCGCCACTTATTCAAACTAATATAAACAATAACTTATAGTGTCCAACTAGGCATTAAAACAGTAGACATAAATAGTTAACTACTTCTAAACAAGGTCTCTACATATTAACATTGTCCTTCTTGTCTTTCAACATAACATATTTCTTCGGTACGAATTCTGGGTCATCCTTAGTATCATCCCCCATTTCTTCATCTGTTTCCTCTCTTCCTCCTTCCATGACTTCTTCAGGATTTGATTCTTCTTCCTCTTCTTCAGAGTCCGTTATCAAGTCAACATATACCGGGATTACATGGTTTGGGTCCTCAATTTCATAGCATGAACTGTCCTTGGATTCACCAATCTTCGAACCTGTAGGAATCTCCTCTTCCATTCGGTCTTCACTCCATTGACTATTTGTTGGGCTTGGTGCGGGTGGGGTCTCCTTATTCGCATTCATTTGTTGATACTCCTCTTCCTTCTTAGCAATGTACCCCTCCAAGAACCTCCAGTCACAACCCCATTGACCGACGGCATCCTTATACTTAGCATAGTTCGGAAGGCCTCCAAGAAAATGAAAGTCACTAAACTTCACATTAATTTCTAAGTAGGGTGGTCGGTCGGGTAGACACCTAACAATTAAAGCGGCTATTTGGTCAGGTTGATCCCATTATGGTAACTTCAACACCGTACTCATATACCGGATCTTCCAAACATATTGAGCTGGACTTTCATAATCTTTCTTCTCCAATGTCCCCATTTGAGTATACATACTAGGTATATTATGTGTCATCCTGCACAAAACTTAAAACTCATGGTCCATCCTTCCCAAAAGAACAAAACAAACAACTAACAGTTCTGCAAAAAGAAAGTCTTGTGGTTAACATACAATTTTGTTTACACCCAACTATACACATAAACATCACCTTTGATTAAAAACTTCAATGCATGAAAGAACAGAAACAAATTCTATCCTACATGCCCAACTTCCTACCCAAACTCACCACATGGTATTAAAGCGATAACACATAATACATACCTGAATTCCTTGCATACCTACACACATAATTTATTTTTCAAAACTATACATTTTAGGAAATTACTATTTTTAGAAAGATTCAATTTTCAAAAGTTTCCAATTTAAGAAATTGTTCTTTCCAAAAATAAACCTTAGGGTACCCAAAAAAAAATTCATTTTATTTCAAAATCTAGGCTCTGATACCACTTTGTAACACCCTAGATTTTTTTTAACTTTCTACTTCCTAATTTTTGCGGAAAACATGTTAAACTAGTAGGTATAATATTTATTAAACTACTATATACGGAAAAACCAAAGTATTACCGCCACTGTGATAACGGCTAAGGCTTTTATCGATGTACTACAGTGGAAGACTGAAAACCAAAACAATTTAAAACTAAACTTCAAACAACTTTAAAATAAAATCAACTTCAAAATATTACACTTCGGAACCATATTAATGGCCCTTTAAAATCAAACCAAAATTAATAATCAGAAGTCTTTCAAAATCCAAACAATCAAATAAACGTTAGTCTCTGAAAGCAAATGAAATAAAGTAAAACTACAACCACATCAAGCGCTCTCACTCCATCCCATCATGAAATGACTTATGCTCACTTGTACCTGCAACTTTCCTTTTTCTAGACAACTACTCACCATAAGTGGGTCATCGTAGGGCCAAGTCCAAGACAAAGCCATGCACACAAAGCAAACAGTCAGCAAAGCTGAGTACGTAACAACAAAAGACTATGCAATAATAATAAGAAATAAAAACATGCATTCACCTTACCTTTGACAACCTTCTTACCTGTACATGGACTCAATAAAATTATTATCATATTTAACTTTTGGATTCGGCATCGAACGGGTTTCCTTTCCTTTAAAATCGCCCTATTGGGCACCAACTTGGTAGCAACTCCAAGAAGGTATTACTTATGTCACAAGAGGTGACGGATATCCAGCGCATTTATAATATAAAAGAGTACAACATACTTTAAAAGGCTATTTAATTAATTTATAAAATCTGGACAACATGTTAAACATGCTTAAAACCACTCTTAAACATCATAAAGCATACTAGAATTTTGTATATCTCATCATAGAATTGATGTATGATCATACTAGTGCAATTTGGGCACTTTAAACTCAATTTAACTTGTTTTTATTAAAATTTCAGATTTACTTTAAAGTCATGAAAAACTAATGAAAACATCAAGATTTCATGTCAAAACACTTCTACAATCTACTAACATGTTTATGAAGTCAATCTAGGCTTTAGAACAATTTTTCATATGATTAAACATGTTTATAATATTTATTCAACTCAAATTCATTATTATAAAATTGTGACACCTTTATAAAACAAGTCTAAAACCCTTAAAAATCAATCTAAACTTAATAACAACATCATAAATTTACCCAATAATAATTTATGATCATACTATCGAAGTTTAGAACATAAAATTTATAAAAATCATAACTTTATAAATTTTTCAAACCCTAATTTATAATTTCATGAATAACAAATTTAATTCATGCCTTTAGACAACTCATACTTATATTAAAACATGATTAAACTTATAAAAACATGATTAAACACAATTATGATCATAAATTAAATTAAATCAAAAATAAAGAAATAGAAATATTTTTTTTATAAAAGTCGAAAATATACCAAATGGGAGAGGAGGTCCGGCAGCGGTGGCCGGCTGGCTGCTGCTGCGGTGGGGTCCGGCTGTGCCCGGATCCCGAGGCTTCAAAATATTTTTTTTTTCTTCTTCGAAAATTCCAAAAATATTTTTTTTCGGGATCTTAAACCCTCTTTTTTTTCTCAAAAGTTTTGGAATCCTAATTGACTAGTATGATCAGTAAAATTTGGAATTTTAGGTTTTGTAGGGTATTTATAGGCCTCAAAGTAGGATTTTGGTGAGGCCCATAAACACTCCTAAGTAAATTAGGAAACCTTAAAAAAAACTATATTTAGAAGTTTTAAAGATATTTTTAATCATAAAAATACCATTTAACAATACAAATAATACTTTTATCCAAAACTTTATTATTTATTATATTTTTGCTAATTTCTTTTTATTTAATACCTTTATTGAACATAATTTTCAATAAAAATACTAAAATTATATGAATAAATACGAAAGGTTATACGTATGAAATACAAAAACACTTTGTTTAAATACGTGAAATTGTGGGGTATTATATCGGAACTTATCATCGGTTACGTCCAGCGATCATTTATTTATTTTATTTGTTATTTCAAGCATCCAATTTCCGGAAGTCGGACTTGTTGCAATGTGGTACACCTTAATCATCGGCTTTCGGGTGGGACCAAATGTAGGTGTCTACACCATGTGGTGTGTTATGACCATAACACAACAGACTTTGGTGAGTCTTTCAATACATGCACTAAACCATATAGCGACATGACTGTTCTAACTTTGCTTGAGGCAATTAGGGTGTTGTGTATGAAGAGGTTCAGATTGAGGTTTGACACAGTTGTTGATATGAGCATTAATGACTTGCATGATGATATGCAGCTAATGTAATACCCCGTAATTTTATACACGTTATAAAATTAAAATAGTATTTATACGTACATTTTACGTATTTTAAAGGAATAAAAGTATTTGAAAATAATTAATTAAAGGAATTTAATTAATTACGGAGTTTTATTTACTTTATTTTAAAGAAATAAATTTTTATAAGGTCATAAAATAATTTTTATGAAGGTCTTAAAATGTGTGAAAATATTTTGTAAGGCTTTTAAAAGTGTTTTTAATGGGTTGCCATGATTAGTTTAATTATGGGCCCAAAACTAATCCCACTTCAATTAGACCTTTTGGGCTTTTCCTAAACCAACTCTAAATCCTTTTGGGGCTTTAAATACCCATTTTAACCAAAAATCAGAATTCCCAAGCATTCAAGTTAGGATTTCCAAAAGCAAAAGGAGAAGAAAAGAGAAAAAAAAAAAAAAAAAAAACGAAGGGAGAAGCGACGAAGAGGACGAAGGTCGCCGGCCACTCTACGCACGCCGCGCCGCTGATGCCCCTCAGCGCGGCCGGGCCGTCGCCGCACCGCCTCCCCCTTTGCCCTTCTGATTTTAGTTAGGTCACAAAAAAAAAAAAAAAAAACTTTTTCTTTCTAATTAATTTAATTCTTAGCATGTGTTATAAATTATGTTATGATCATGTTTTAGTACATGTTTATGATTAATCATGGTTTTATGTTTGATTATAGATTTAAAAAAGTGGATCATGGAACATTTAATTAGGGGTTTGAGGAAAGTATGAAGTGTTATTGTTTTAATTATTTTTATGATTAGATCTGAAGTTGGTATGATCATAGTTTAATTATATATGATGTATGATAAATTATGAATGTTGATTGGTTACTAACAAAATTTAAAGTATTAAAACAAATCTGAAATTTATTAAGTAAATACATGTTAAACAAGTTTTAATGTGTTGCATTTATTATGCTAGTAGTTTTTTTTTGATCATATATGAAATCTATGATCACTACATATATTTTTAGTACTGATTTTGAAGTTTAAAGATGCATTTTACGTATGATTATAAAGCTGTCCAGATTTTATAAAATTCATAATTAATGTTTTAAAGTATGGTAATAGCATAGAAAATCTATAGTGAAGATACACTTATTGATCAATCCATGTTGTTTTTTAGGGCTTTTCATTGAGTTTAAAGAGGTCTAAAGGATTTTTTCATTAAATAAAAATGCTTGTAATATTTTAAGGATGTTATAAGAAGGTAAAATAGTCGTCTTACGTACAAGTTTCCAAATGAATTCTAATGCAAGAATCGAACCATAAACCAAAGGTATAATATGGTGTTTTATGCAAAAATAAGTGTTTTAAAAGGGTTTTAAAGAGGCTTGCATAATTAAAGTAAGCTGCCATTTTGAGAAAGTAATGAACAAATAGAAGTTTCGACAAAGAAAATAAGAGAGACAAGGTTATGGAATGAATAGAGACATAGTAAGGAAGTAGGTGGATGTGTATCCACTAGAAAATAGTAGAGTTGTGATGGTGCTGAAGTTAGTCAAAGAAGGTTTTCTTTATGAGTGTTTTCCTCTTATGTTTTATAGGAGGATCGATGCAAGTGCGTTTAGAAGTAGTGGCGAACTCACCTATATACAAGTACGTAATACTAAAGATTCATGAGTTAGATATAATGCTAGGATTAATGCTAGTAGTAGATGAAGGATATAAGTTTCATGTTAGAAGACTATATGATATGAATAGTATGTTTGTGACTTTGTTGACTTTGTTGACTTATATGAGCATGTTTCGAAGTATGCATGATTTACATATACCATGAGTATTTTTTATGCATTCTTTATCAATTATTAGTATAATAACATCAAGGATGTTTGGAATGCATGTTTAAAGAAGTTGATAGTAGGCAAAAATGAGCATGAAGATTATGGTATTAAATATTTTGAGCAAAGAAGAGTTAGTGAATTATTCACATGATAGTAGTAATTGAGCAATTTATTATTATATCCCTCACAGTATGTGTGGACTAGTAAAGGAGTAGTTATCCACCACAGTGTTGTTGGACTGTAAGGAAGTATTAACCACTCACAGTAATGGGCTGGTGGCTAGAGAGGATTAATAAAAGGATAAGCATGATGGAAACTATGTGTCACTTATAATGAATGATAAATATATGGTGTTAGTATGTTATGTTATGAAAAGTGTTGGTGCTGTTATGCATGTTATGCGTTTGTTATGTGAGAGTCATCACAGGTATGAAAATGGTTAATCACGTAAAGTAAAGATGGTTCGCAACGAACAAACTCTGGAACGTAGATACCTTGAGTTTATGATACAGTGGGTGGGAGTTTGTCTAACAAGAGGATCAACTCTAGTTAGGGGCCCTATACAAGACGCGTCACTGTACTTCTCATTTTAGCATGATTTTTATCTTACTCCATGCGCCACCTTGGATTCCAGCCACTTAAGGCTGGCATAGTAATACTACTTCTTCAGTGAGTCCTGCGCCCAAGTTGGTGCCCTTTGGCAATTGTTATTTTTATTATAGGAAAGGAGCCACGTCGATAGCGAAATCGCCAATTTATTACATAATTTAATTCTGAAGTAAGAAGTCTTAGAAGTTGTAGCGTTCCCTATGATGTTTGCCCAATTGTAGATTACACAAGGTAGTATCGGACATTGACTGTTTAACTTTGATGCTCATTGCACTAGATTATCATGCTAGAAGTTGTGTGCATTGTCTTTAATGCTTAGGTACTCAGGCTGTTGCGATACAGTGTTTGAGTGAATGGTAATCTTGTTTGGCCTACGACGGCCCATTTATAATATGGCGTAAGTAGGTCTTGAATAAAGAGTAAAAGCAACAGCGTTTCAGGTGGGCATCTAGTCGATCATGCTGGATTGGTGAAGAGGTTCATGTGTTTTAGTATTGCTTAAAAATAAGTGACCATAGATATTTATTATATCATGATGGATTAACGTTGTTTTTAAAGATATTAAGTATTATTTGGTTTGAAGGGCCGTTATGTCGGTTCCAAGTTGTTATAAAGTATCATGGGATTTGGTTTTGAAGTTTATTTTAATTAAGTTGTTTTGGTTTGTTTTTAAAAGTTAAGTCTTCCGCTGTAGTACTTTGGTAAATGCCTTAGCCGTTTTCACGGTGGCGGTAATGCTTTGGTTTTCTAAAGTAGTTGGGGCTCGATTATTTTATAAATGTTTTTCGGAAATGTTAGTAGTTTTAGGAAGGAGAAAACCAGGGTGTTACAGCTAAGGTTTTAGAATTGAGGAGTGTTGCGTTGTTTCAGCGTGTGGAGGGGAGGTTGAGGTTAGAGATGTGCATGTGTTGTTCCCTATCAAGATAGAAGACAAGATTTGTTTGTGTCACTAGTACAAAAAATACATTTTGATGCGCCTTATTTGCTGCGGTTTTTTGGGGTTTTATAAAAACCGCAGCAAATAAATTGATATTTTAGATAAGGAGTATTATTTGTTGCGGTTCTTGTGTAACCACAGCAAATAACTTTTTTTTGCTGCTATATATGATTATTTGCTGCGGTTTTTAACCGCAGCAAATAAGTGCTGTAGAATTTTTCTTTTCTTTTTCTTTTTTTTTTCCGTTGGGACTGTTATTTTTTTTCTTTGTTTTTCTTTTGTTGTCCTTCTTTTTTCCCGTCTTTCTTCATTCTCTCAAACACTCACACTCAAACCTAACTCCCTCATTCTTCCGTCGATCTGAACTCACACTCACCAACCTAACTCCCTCTGAACTCACACTCACACTCACAACGGCGCTGGCGACCTAACTCCCTCTGAACTCACACTCACACTCACAAACCTAACTCCCTCTGAACTCACATTTCCGGCTACCTAATGTCTTTCTTCCGTCTTTCTTCGTCATATTCTTCTTCTTCGTCACCCTTATCTTCTTCTGTCGCTGTCTCCTACCTTCCTCGTCGGTCTTCGTCTTCAATTGTTGTTGTTTAGGTAATTTTTTGTTCTGATTTTTATATTAATTTTTGTATAAAGCTTTCTGTGCAACGATTTAGTCCGCGATGAACTCAGCTCGCTTCTTCTCGTCCTCTTTCTCCTAAGGTTTAATCTCCTTTTTTTGTTTTTGTTTCTATTTTGAATTCGTTTCTTTTTTTGTGTTTTTTTTTTCGGTGATTTTTGTTTGAATTCGTGTTTTAATTGTTTGATGATCTTTGTGTTTTTGTAGGTGATGATTTGAGTTTAGGAAATGTTGGTATTGTTTTTAGTTTATGGAATTGTGAATTTGTGAATTGAATTGAGGAATTGAATGCATTTGAGCTAAGTGAAAGAAGTTTTAGCTTCAATTTCTAGGTATTTAGTTGTTGTAGAGGTTAAGAATTTGAAGGTTTCGGTTTCGGCATTGGTTGATATAGGATTAAGTCAAGGATTTCTTTCGATTGTGGTTTGTTCTAGGGTCTACATTTTGATAAATTTGGGAATTTATGTTTTGTGTGAGCTGAATTTTGACGGTTTGTTTGAAAACAAATGTTATGCACTTGCTAGAGCTGAGCTAATGATTATTTATTAGAGATTTGAGCTTGCTTTTGTTGGAGATGGTTTGGACTTTCTTATTTGAGCTCACCCAGTTGAGTGTGCGAGATAAGCCGATACAGCAAACTTTTTTCTTGCTATGCCCATTGGATGAATGTGGTTATCAGACAGTGTAGGTTATCATTTGAATACACTATATAGGTTTTTGATGTAGTTGTTTCTTGATTATTGGAAATTTTAGGGCTTTTTTGTTTCAATTTGTTCTATTATATAGAATATGATTGCAAACAACTTAGATCAGAAATTGAGGTTAAAATTGCAAGTTTGTAATTAATTGATGAATAGAATTGATTCATACAACATTGTGCGTAAGGCTGTTTTATTCTGCTACTCGCCGTGTCATTAAACCTTTTCGCTTGAATTTCTATGAGGATGAATGTTAGGATTCACTGCCCTACTTTGTTACTAACTCAACTGTATTCATTCAGCAGACTAATATGAGATTGCCCATTGAAAGGAGTACTGTTTATTTTTCGCAGTTCAATACTCTACATTTAGACTTTAGCTCTTAAGATTTAATGAAACTTAAGAAGCATCCCAATAAGCCGTTCCTTTTGTGAAGTTGCACTAGATGATCTTTTCGTAGTACAATGAATTGTTCATGTTTTTGTTCATGATTTTTTATTCTGATTTTTATGTTTAATTGTTGTTGTTTTTGTTCCTCAGCCATCTCCTACCTTCCTCGTCGGTCTTCGTCTTCTGTTTTTGGTCCTTCGAAAATCCTAAACTGGTATTTTGAAAACCCTAACTTTTTATTTTTGATTTTTTTGCAAACAATTGTAATTCAGATAATGCTGTGTTCACTTACGTTTTAAAAGTTTAAAGAAGCTAGATTCAGGTTTAAGGTATTTAGTTCTTTGTTTTAGGGTTTAGGTTCTCATAATTTGTTGTGGGTTGTTATGGGTATTTTTAAGAAAAAGTATTGTGGGTTTTCGTAAGCCATACACGTAATATGCAATTTCAAATTTTTTAGTATCTATTATTATCTATTACGATCTTTAATTTTATTTACACTTTGTATTTATAAAAATGCAATTTCTACTTCATAGCCAAGTAGCTAAGATTAAGTGCCTACTACATATCAAGTGACTTCACACAAAAATATGCCATAAATTAGTTAATTTTATCATTTAGTGTAATTATTTTCATATAATTCTCTGTTCTACATATAGTAACCAACAAAATTCAAAACTTGGAAACTCAAAATCGAGCTAAGCTGGAGCTCCATTTCAAATACTAAAGTCAAAACTCAAATCAGTATTTCAGTTATACAGTTACAAGAAGTGTACATTTTCATTCATTCACAATAAAAATTATCCATTACTAATCCATAGTAATACCTCAACAGTGGGTGTTTAGTTCAACCCTTTCTAGTAGTATGGAATGGGTGTCGCTATTAATGACGAAAAAGATGAAAAAGTTGGAATCATTTACCAAGGGTATAGGATTCCACACCTCCCTTGTTAACATATGAGCGATGAGCTCAACAACTTATAAAAAGAAACGGATTTTCACTCCATACTCTATGGTTTCATATTCTCATTCCATCCCATTCCAAGTTTTTGAACCAACATGCTCTTAGTCGCTACTCACAACTCGAAGGCTATTGGAAAACAAAACCAACCTCCCAATCTAACAAGTGTACATGGATTTTGAAAAATTCCTTATGATCTCTCACTACTACGTAATTTGCTTCTTCAATTATAGTAAGCAATTGCTGAACTGATAAACTAATTAAATGTTTATGAAAGCAAGAAGCACATTTTTGAAAGAATTATACACAACCATATATTAAATTTACTATGTTATTGTACTGAATACCTTCAATTGTGTGTTGTTAGTTGCACAAGATGTCAAAGGATCGGTCATGGATGTACAATTGCCATGATAAGGCGAAATTTGTAGAAGGGGTGTTTGAGTTTTGTGAGCGTGCAGAAGCATATTCACAAACTCAAAAAACCGGGGGGTTTTACTGTCCATGTTTCAAGTGTGCCAATGATCGTAAGTTTGAAAGTATTGCTGAGGTCAGGCTGCACCTACTTCTTCATGGTTTTCGACCTGATTATTATGTGTGGAGTTATCAAGGTGAGACAGGAGTCCATGACGGTCCTTCTTCGCGTGGTAATCATCAACATGATGATAGTAGTCATCAACATAATAAGGACTTTACTCATGCAACCAATGATGATGTCTTTAGGAATGATGATTACGAACGCGATGAAGCGGATCATAGAGTCGAAGAGATGGTGGAAGGCCTTGATTCTTATTCCTGGTCTAGGATCAACCGGTAAATGAACATTGATGTTTATTTGAGCCCTTAGTTGATGCCACTTAATAAATTATGGGATGAGGTGTTTTGGGTCTAGATTCCCTGCAAAGGAACTTTCACGATGGTGCAATGCTTTTGGCAACTGTCAAGACTTTCCATCTTTATGGTAACTTATCGGGTACAGAACAAAGGTATGAAGCTTGCCATTTGCAATGGACAATGGTGATTCTACATGGGGTGGGTGGTAAGTATGTTGACTGGTGCCATCGAAGATTCCTTCCACCTAACCCACACCTTTTCGAAGAAAAAGAAAGGCATTTAAATGGATGGTGAGGATCGTGTTGCTCGTCGTCCATTAACTGGTTATGAGTGTATTCACAGTTAAGGGGTGTCAAACCATTTTTGGGAAACCGAATGTCACTATTTCGGGTTGTGGAAAAAGGAGTCTCATATTTTTGGCAGCTTCCATATTGGAGAGATTTAACAAGTCAGACATGTCTCGATGTGTGCACATCGAGAAAAATGTTTGCGAATGCCATACTTGCCACCCTTTTCAACATTCCGAACAAGACTAAAGACACTAAAATCAATCGGTAGTTCTTGAAACAAGTTGGAGTTCGACCCGAGCTCTGGCCTCCAGCTGGAAAGAGAGTAAAAATAGAATCAGGAGGAAAGATGTACCCTCACAAAAGGAAAGGGGAAGAAAAGGTAACAAAGTTCAAATGAAGAGAAAAAAACCTACTACTAACCTTCATCCAGCTTCTCACACAATGCGAAACAAGAAAAACACTTTTGCCAATCTTTATACAACTAAGGTGCACATTAGGGTATCTTCTAACATAGAAATTTTGGACTTAGATGGTGAAGTTGATGTTATCTATTATAAATCACCGACGTCCTGTTTGATGCAAGTGTTTTTAACCATTGCAATCCGTGGGATTTTACCTAAACGTGTTAGGTACAAAACCCATCACCGAACTATGGCCTTCTTCAATACAATATGTAGCAAAGCACTAGATCCAACTATGTTTGGATACCCTCCAAGTCACGTGTAGTCGAAACTCTTTGTAAGTTTGAGATGTATTTTCCCGCCTCATTCTTCGATAGTAATGGTCCACCTAATTGTACATCTCGTTCGTGAGATTAAGCTTCTAGGTCCCGTGTTCTTAGATGGTGCTATCCTTATGAAAGACATATGGGGGTCTTAGGTAACAAGGTGACACAATCTGCAAGACCGAATCTAGTATTGTTCAAGGTGTCATCAGTGATGAGGTCGGAAATTTTCATAGCAGAATACGTTGCAGGGTGCACATCCTATTGGTTTGCCTAAACTCGTCATGAATGGAGGCTTGATGGTAAGGGTACTATGGGTCAAGAACGAGTTTGGCGAATATGAACAGTCCTCAACCCAAGTCGATTTGTATGTGTTACATCAATAGTATAAGTTCATCCTTTTCTTACTGAACATTGGCACTCTTAAGACTCAAAATCCAGGGAATCTGAAAGGGCATTGTCTAATTTGCATAATAAGACATTTATGAGTGGTTTTCCAATCGAGTTGTTGTGGAGAATCTGCAGTGGTGTGCTGAAATAAAAGTGGTTAGCTTATGTCTCGGGAAACCGTTACAAATTATGAGGTTATGATATATGGGTACTCCATTTGGACCACTTATCAGGATCAAAAGTCCCCATGTGTCCAGAATAGTGGTTAATCCTTGTTTGGCATCATCAACCTTTAATGCTAGTGCAAAGATAAAACTCCGGTAGATGCTACGGTAATGTCTATGGCCAAATTGCAGAATGTGGGAGTTAGAGTATTTACTTCAAGCTGTTTGTCTTTTCAAATGCAAATGGGTAGATAATATCGACGTTCGGTAAAAAATTGATGACCCGTGTGGTTTCATCGAAGCAAGAAAAGAACACTCTTGTTGCATACTCGAATGCGTGAGGGTCCTGA
>PYUH01000027.1:543150-572121 GCA_016808085.1 Suaeda aralocaspica | reverse complement strand
AGCTACATGGGTTCGAGAAGGGCCTTTCAGCAAAGCACAAATAAGCGAGGTTCGAGACAAGGTTGCGACATTCTTGTACACACATTGTTTATGAAGAAGCTAGGAATATATTAGTACATTCACTTGACTTAGTTATTAATTGAACTTTTAGCTATTGGTAATTTGTGTATTGGTAATTTGTGTATTGGTTTACTGGACTGTTCCTAAGTCTCTTCTGCAGTTTGGCTTGGTTTACTGGACTGTTCCTAAGTCTCTTCTACAGTTGATCTGGTCATGCAATGTTCTGCAAGTTTTTTTTAGCTGTTTTGGCTGTTTTTTTTTGTTGTTGTGAGTGGCAGGTGTTGTGAGTTTGAGGCTGTTGTTTGTGGGTCTGCAGTTGTTATTTTTGCTGGTTTTGTATGGAGTTGGGGTTTTGCTGCTGGTTGGTGGGCTGTGGAGGAAGGTTTTAGGGGTGCTGTGCAGGTTTTTTTTAGCTGTTTTGGCTGTTTTTTTAGCTGTGCTGGTTTTAGCTGTTTTAGGGGTTCTGCAGGTTTTTTTTAGCTGTTTTGCTTGTTTTTTTGGTTGTGAGTGGCAGGTGTTATGAGTTTGAGGCTGTTGTTTGTGGGTCTGCAGTTGTTATTTTTGCTAGTTTTGTATGGAGTTGGGGTTTTGCTGCTGGTTGGTGGGCTGTGGAGGAAGGTTTATGGGTCTGCAGTTGTCTGTGCAGTTTTGTTGTGCTGCTGTGGCTGTATGATGGCAGGTTTTAGGGGTGCTGTGACACTGCTGCTTGCTTCTGCTGAGTGGTTTTATAGGTTTTGGATTGTTTGGGATGGTTTATGTTTGGTTTTGTTAGGAAGGTTTTTGGTTGTTTGGTTTATGTTTGGGATGGTTTATGTTCGGGTTGTTTGGTTTATGTTTTTGGTCTTGTTATCACTAGGTGTAGTTCAGGCTGTTTGTTCTTATATAGTTGAGGGTTTTTTTTGGTTTTCTTGGAGCAAAACTGAGTCAGTTTTGTCTGAGAAAGCTATAGGTTGTAATTATTCTCTTTTTGTTAATAAAATGCTTACATTTTTACCTGGCATTATTTGCCATTATTTGCTGCTGCTATAAGTGCTGCGGTTCAAAACCGCAGCAAATACCTGGCAAAAAACCGCAACAAAATGTGTTTTTTGTACCAGTGTGTAGAGAGTGGCAGGGAAGTGTTATACCATGTAAGCATGGTATGACGGTCATCTATGAACAGAGGATGGATTCAAATGAGTTTGTCTCTACATACTATAACGGGAGTAGCTACAAACTGACATACTTAGAGCACATGCATCCCATGACTAATATGCCTCAGTTGTTTGATTTTTATCTTCTAGCAGTTATGCCACCTCCAATGAAAAGGGGAGCAAGTACGCCATCAAAGCATAGGAAAAGAGATAGATTTGAGAAGAAAAAGGGAAAAAGAAATGCAATCATCAAGTGTGGAAGATGTAAGCAAGTAGGGCATAATTTATAGACTTGCAAGGGTAAGTTAATTACAAAGTAGAAGAAATCTGCTGCTACTAGTACTAGCAAGAGCAAGGGTGGAACAAAGAGAAGTAGACCCTAGAAAATCCAAGAAACCTGAAGCTTGATGTTTAAAATTGAAGTCTGCTTCATATGGCTTAGTTAAGCAGTAAAGTAATGACCTTTTGGATTGCATATTGCCTTATGTCTGGCATTAGTTTAAGTAGTAATTTTGTTAACATTGAGAATGCTTTTTTTTCAAACATATGTGCTAATTGTTTAAGTAAGAAATTAAGTGGCATATGCATGGTGTTATTGTAGATATGAAACAGAAAGTGCTTTCATGGTAAAACTAATTTTATTGATGAAATTTTAGTACAAGTTCCTACAACAATTTGCAATGATTACTTGAATATAGCAGCAACGCACACAATGAACAATGAAATCCCATTACAGCTTGAAACATTTTGGTTTGGCTTTTAATTTCTTTTTCCAACATCTTCATTTCCACACTCAATCTTGAAACATCTCCTACATCTTTACTTGTAATAATACCCTCTTCTTGTTGATTGTTCATCACATTTTCTTCACCAATGGAACTAACACACCATCTAAAGTTGTCTCATTGATCAAACTTGTAGTATAGTCTTTGAGGATTCTTCGACAATTGAGATTCCCTTAAAGCAAAAATCTTTTTACAACTACATGCTCGACTATCAACTTTAATGTATGAAGGGGCTGTTTGGTTAGGGGTATTAATCAAAGGGAATGGGAATCAACTGCCCTCATTCCCTTTGATGTTGTTTGCCAACCACCTTTTCGCATTCTCCTTCCCCCCTCCATTCCCCCAAAGTCTTCCAACTTGAAACCCTTCCCTCCCCCCTTCACTTTCCATTCCCTTTTCCCACTACCATCCAATCACCCAACCCCTAGCCCTCACCACCTAAACACCACCACCTCACCGCCTTCCATCGCCGACAACCCCCCTTCCCTCTCTGGCAGCCCTCTTCCGCAACAACCAACCCCCGAAGCCCCCTCCCTCACCCCTCCTCAAAAACATACCCCGTCCTCAAGCCACCTTCACCACCTTAGAAATTCGTCCCCTCTCTTTGCTGCCGCATCTTCGTCACCCTAAGCCACCTTACCATCGTCCAAAGCACCAAATTTTGTATTTAATTTCATTTCCCCCAATTTGACTACCTAGGGTTTTGCAATCTAGGGTTTCATTTTCCCCATTTTCGCTTGATTTGGACGCTGGTGGGGTGGTGTATGGTGACAGAGGTGCAGCAGCGAAGCAATGAAATGGATTTCGAAGGTGGTATAGGTGGTTTAAGGGGGGGGGGTTGTTGTTTTTGGATAAGGAAATAAGGGAGGGGTTTCGACAAGTGTTTGTTGGTGGCGAGGGGAGGGGGACTTTCGGCGAGTGTTAAGGGTGATACCATGGATAAAGGTGGTGAGGCGGTTGTTTTGGTGGTGGGGCTTAGGGTTGGGTAGTTGAGTAGTGGTGGTATGGTGACCTTTATTCCTATTCTTTTGTAAAACAAATAACTTATTACATCTAACACTTTTCCATTCCATTATCCTTATTTTCCTTTCTTGAGCCCATTCTAATTCCCTTAGTCGAACCAAACGGCCTCAAAGAGTAATTACATAGAGAGGATTGAGAATGAGAGATCATATTTTAAGAGGAAATAATAGACAAACACAATTGACATAAATTGGGTAGAAATACAAAGAACAATGAGCTATATAAAAAAAAAGCCATTGTGCATTTGAAAATACCTCGACATTTGGTGCATTTAGTTTGCTTCACTAACGTCCAGTTTACGTTATTTCCCATTAATGACATTCTGTATGATTTTAAAATACCAAAAGGATACCTAGTGCATTTTTGAAAGTACCAAGGTACCTCATCGGCTAAACGAGTCTTGGCTCTTGACCCAACCATTTTATAAAGATTTTTCAATGTTGGTCAAAATTAAATCTAAGTTTGATTTATCTTTTTTTAATTCATGACCTAATCTTATTCAGGTCTGTATTGAATCGGAATTATTTTTACCTCGTGACTTAACCTAACGGAATTCTGTCCCTCATGGGCCGGAAACACAAAAGAAAAACGAAAATCAAATAGATAAGGCAAATAAGGGAGTCTCGTCACTCAACTCCTCTTCTCTTCTCTGCGTGTAATAGTTCATCTTCAATTTCGCCATTTTTTTCACACACTCGACATAAAAAATGTTAACAAATTCCCTATCTCTGACTCACATTTCTGCACATTCATCTTCACTTCCATATTCAAACTCAAAGAGTTGCAAACTTCTTCTCTCTTCTTCTGCTTTATATCGCTATAATAAACCTTTAAAAACTCTTCCTTCTCTTCAGTTGTTTCACAGAAGAAACAATTTCCGTGGCAAAAAGTTCAATTCTAAGGCATTAGCTGACGCCCATGTTTCTGAAACTTCTCAAGATGTTCTTCAGCCTTTCTCTGTTAAAATTCCTTATGGTGATAGACATGTAAGCCTCCAGTTTGTATTTTTCTTTTCTACTCTTTTATTTTTGTGGGGTTTAATTTTTTTTTTAATTGCTTAATTTACTTTTCTGTTAACTAATCTTGTGGGGTTTTAGTTTTTCGTAGATTATTGTGATTTTCCAAATTATAGTGCCTATTTATTCTAGTTGCCTATATTATTCGGACTTCAACTTGCTTGTAAATCATTTTTTGTTTTTTTAAAGATGAAGTGTGTTTTATACCCTAGTTTCAGGATTTGACACTGATTTATTAGATAAATTGAAGAATTGGAGTGGCATTGTTTGTTGCCATATGATGCCTATTTGTTTGTTGTTTTTTGAAGTAGGCAAAGTTGCTAGTAGTTGGACCCTAATGTCAACACGGCTCAATAAGTTTTGGCAATGGTTTTATAATTCTCCTTTGTTGTCTCTTAGCTATGGATTGAGAATCGCCAAAAAACACTCATGCCACTCGTGAGGTGCTTAATTTGATGTGGATGTACTTTACATGAGATGAAGCTATGCTTCAAGGCACTTTAGGTTGTGTTTACATTTTTGATAGATTCTCAATGGTGAATTGGCAAACCTTGGTTTTATCAATTCTCAAGGGTAAGTCTATTTGTTTAACTTGGTGATTTATGATCATTAAGTCTTATCTTCAAAGTCCGACATATATTTTGGACTTAATTGAAACCAAACTTATGAAATTTGTATATAAAAGCCTTAACATTAACTCCAAACATGAATTGTGAAATTGAGAATTTGACAGAAGAGAAAGGCTAATGTTTAGGCTTTGTATTACTAATCTCATGAATTCAGTTTTAATAAAGTACAAAATCAATTATGCTAATGTAGCTACAAAACACTAATTTAAGCTAACATTTAACTCTTGACAGTCAACATTGAGAAATTCATAAACTGGGGAGGGTTACCTTTGAGAATGTCCCTATCTTTTTAGTAGCTATTGACGCCAAATAAAGTGGCTACCTATTAGGTGCATTGTGCTTGAAGGAAATGATATGTTTTGATGATATGACACATTTAGCAATAGATGTTGGGGACATGTGATAAAAGTGTAAATAGCAATACATATAATAATCACAACTTCGAAAGTTTGTATGTGAATGCTGGCAAAGATGCAACCATGGGTGAATTGATTGTTTATGGGGATACAAGCCATATGGGTGCATTAAGGGTTGGTATTTGCGTTTGCATGGTCTCACACACTTAGGGTGACACGCAAATTAAGGAAAGATTGGTGGAATTAGGGGAATAAGTTTGTTTTGCCTATGGTTTTTTTCCCACTGCATTTGCTAGGATTTTTCTCATTTCAGGCATTGAGTCTTTTGTTTCTTGTGGAGTCTTGATCATCATTTTAACCTTAAAGACATGGGAAATGGCTTCTTGAAAGTTTCTTGTTTAAAAGAATGGATCTTGAAAGGTTTCTTGAAGGTTTGAAGCATTTCTTGAAATTGCGCAAAAATGTACAAAGCATTGTGGCGAGTTTTTTTGGCGATTCTTGAAGACTTGGGCTTTTGATTTTCACGTGTATTTTTGGTTGTAATTTGCTGATTATTTTGTTTATTAGTTTGTTAGAAAGTTTGTTAGGATAAAATCTAGTTAGTTAGAGTTAATTAGAGGTTGTTGAAAAGATAAGAGCAAGTTGCATGATAATGTAGCAATCTTATCTTGAGTTTGTTATGTAACTTGTGCAAGTGCCACAAGTGGGGCGTATTTTTTATCCTTTTTCACGTGAGTCTTAGCTTTCTTTGTTAGGATTTTTTAGTTGGTGATTATTTCTATAAAAGTCTCAATTTATTTTGTAAACAAACAAGTTTTGAGAATCGAATAAAAGTTTTGTTTGTTCACTTGAAGACAAAAATTCGAAAATTGAGAGTTGGTGGTTGAATCCTTTATGCTCTTGTGTGCAGATTAATTAGTGGCTTTGAGGGTGCTTAGGCTTTAATCAAACACTAGTTGATCAACCTAAAATCGTGAGTTTTGGTGGCTTGGCCTTTAGAAATTCGTGATTTTAGTTTCTATTCCTTTGTGAGTTTTTGTTCATACGAAAATTCACACCAACATGAGATTGGTTTCTTATTTGTACCTAATAGTTGCCGCATACCCTTGAGTGCATGTTCTTGGGTTCACCTAATAGTTGCTCATGACAACCTCTCGAGGCCATGAATCCTTATGTTTTGGGCCACTTCTTCATTGAAACTATTTTACTAAGGTAGTGAGTGTACTTAGACAAAATCTTAGTTTGAAAAGTGCTTGCTTAAGTGGGCCGCTGCACAAAGGCAGCAAGAAAAGCGAGGTTCACTGAGGCACCCCCCCCTTTTCTTCCAACTTTTTGTTAATGTGCGCTTGACCCATGAGTTGCGCACAAGGCGAATTTAGGCGCATACTCCATTTGCGTTTAGGTGCGCTTCACACCTTTTTAAGACTTAAGATCAAAAGTTCAAAAATGTATTTAATATTCTTAGTATAGCAATGGTACCTTCTCATGTGTCCCAAATCCAACAAATCCTTCTTCAGGGAGCACCGTAAAGACTTATTGGAAATGCATCTCTCTGAAAGGGGACACGATTTTTGTTTGTGAGCTATTGTAATGGTGTAAAATGTTGGTCAACCTTACAAAGCGAGACCCTAAATAGGGGGAGAATGAATTGGGTATCCGTTGCATATTTTATCATAAATCCAAATCATACGGTCATACCCAATGTTCGATTTGAAAATTTGGAATGCTCAATATTCGATTGAAGAATTTGAATGCCCAATTTTCCATATTTGTGGGTGAGTTATTCGGATATCTAGAATTTTCAAATTAAAGAATTATTTAAAAAAATATATTTGATATAATTATAAGTTTTAGCTATAAAATTATTTTTTCACAAATAATTCGGATTTGGAGACTATGAAAATGAAATGACTGCAATGGATATATGCCCGAATTTTTTTTGAATGGAAAAATAAAAAAGATCAAATATGAATATGATTTTCAGATTTTTAGATAGTTTCGCACTGCCCTTACCTCAACTCATAGTGGTACTCATGAAACTAATACTATCATATTTAATTGTCGAATGTTCTAATCAAGTTATTTGCGGATGATATCGTCTTGTTGGATGAAACTAAAGAGGGTGTTAATGCCAAATTAGAGCAATGGAAGCAAAGGTTGGAGTCTAGAGGGTTTAAGCTAAGTCGGAATAAAACGGAATATATGGAATGGCGCTTTGGGACTTAGAGGGGGGAAAGTGATGCGGTGGTGAGGTTGGACGGAAAAGTCCTAGATATGAGGAAATGTTTAAATATCTCGGGTCATTTATCCGAAAGAATGGTGATATTGACCAAGATGTGGCACATAGGATTTAATCTGGGTGGCTTAAATGGAGAGCAGTATCGAGAGTGTTATGTGACAAAAATATCCCGTTAAAGTTGAAGGGGAAATTCTACTGCACTGCCGTAAGACTAATGTTCCGTAAGACTAATGTTGCTCTACGGTACTTGGGCTTATAAGAAGGAGCACATTCAAAAGCTAGGATTGACGAAGATGTGGATGTTGAGATTAATGTGGATGTTGAGATGGTTGTGCAAGAACACTCTAAGGGATAGAATCAGAAATGAAGTCATACGTCGGAAAGTTGGTGTCGCCAACATTGCAAACAAATTAAGTGAAAATAGCTTGGGTTGGTTCGAACATGTGAGACACAGATTTGAGGGAGCCCCGATGTGACGAGTGGAAGGGTGGGATCATGGAGATCTCAAACGAGATAGGGGGAGGCCGAAAATGATTTGGCGGGAAGGGGTTAGAAAGGATATAAAGCTTTTAGATTTACAGGAGAATGTGGTTCTCGATCGCATGGGATGGAGGAAAAAAATTTATGTGGATGACCACTTGGAATGGTTAATTTTGGTTTATCTAGCCGACCCAAATATTGGGATTAAGGTAATGATTCTGAATTGTCGAATATTCTAATATTTGAAACGACATATTAAAATAACCTCTTTGATATCCAAAGGGTGAGGCTTAATAAATTTTCCCTCTACATCACCCAACCTATGTTACTCGGACTCTTCATTTCACCTCAAAGTACCGGTGTCGGACATGCGATCCTTGGACATTGGTATGACACTCGGACTCTTCATTTTAAACTAAAATTATGCATTTTTGTCAAAAATAAATGCCATGTCCGACACTTGGACATGTACCGGTGTCAGAAACTTATGGGAGTGTCCAAGTAACATAGCACCCAACAAAGGATCAAGTTTAGAAGCATTGGGGTAAAATGTTAATAGCTCGATTTTTTCTCTCATCTTTGGACTAAGTTAATTATTCCTTTTAAGAATGGTTGCATGTTCCAAGAAGTTAAGTTAGTTTTAGTTAATGGTGGCACAAGGGTTTTAATTTTGCATGCCATGTGCATGTAGAAAGAACGATGAAGAAAGATTAGATTGCTTAAGTGTGAATAATGTTTATGTAGGCAATTTGACGCTGCAATCAAAAATCAAGAAACCAATGGATTATTTTACAGAATAGGCGTATAGCTTCCTCTCATCAAGATTTGGGCTCATCTCAACAAGTTAGTTTGGCCGCTTCTCAAATGTTGCACATGGCTTTCTTATCTTCAATATCCTGGCCAAGTATTAATATAATGAAATGATTCACAAAATAAATATATATATTACCGAGTGATAAATTTGTAGGGATATTTAGTCTGGCTCTAAGTTTTAAAAAGGTGCACCTAAGAAAAGCTATGCGTAGGTCACTACGAAAGGTGCACCAAAGTGCTGAGGCAAGTGCCTTTTGTTATTTTTTTTGTCGTTTCCAATCATCTGTTTGTTACCCAACAATGCTACACCTAACCGGCGGAAGGTGCAGGTGCGCCCCTTGTTTTGTAAAATTAAGGTCTGACTAAGTTTATTTGGTTATCTTTGGGGTATTTGTTTCTGTACCTAACTTACGTTAGGATTTTCTTCACCAAGAAATACTTCCTTATGGTTCCATTATGATTCTCATGGGTTTATGTATTCCAGTCTTTTACAAATAATCTCTATTGCTATTTTTAGAGAGTTTGCTCCTTTGTTGTTTGATGTAGCCATAATGCTAAGAATTACCGTTAAATTATGAAAGTTTTCTTTTGGAATTGTAACTCCTGTATGGTCTTACCCAATCTGTTTTAATTAATTTGAAATCCATAATGATAGCCATTAGCTCTGTTTATTTTGGATGAAGAGCTATTTGGTAAGTACCATTTCGATAGAACTTCGAAAGAAATGTAAAAGAGTATGCAATGTAGAATAAGCTAGACTGCAGGAGTTTGAAACACCTGAACTCTCATATGTCACAACTACCAACTTTTATGTGACAAGATTCATTACAAAATTGTAGGAGGTTCTGTATTCCATAGATATTAAACTAAAAGAGTTTGTTGGATGCTCAACAGATCTTGGTGGAGACGGGTCTCATTGGTAGACAAGCTAGTGCTGCTGTTACTGTGACTGATGGCGAAACTGTAAGTTAATTAAATTATGTTCTGGTGTTTAATTTTGCTTGTGACTAATGGTCAAGATTCCCAGTATCTATGTGTAATTTTGTTAGTTGTGACTCTTTTTCATCTTATAAATTTTGGGAAATCCCCATGTACTAATATGTTGTTTCTTCATGCAGATTGTATATACTACTGTTTGCATGGCTGATATTCCTAGTGAGCCATCAGATTTTTTCCCTCTTTCTGTGATCTACCAAGAGCGTTTTTCAGCAGCTGGCCGTACTAGGTAATTTCTCTATATGGTACTAATTTTAATGAAGATGATCTATCTTAAAGTCCAAACTGCCGAGGACTTGATATTGTTGTGATTATGATTATGTTACTGGACAGAATAATAAAATTGGTGCCAAAAGTAACTTTAAGCTCAACAGTTCAGTTGGTTTGTTATTTCTGTTATAGTTTGTTTCGACAACTTGTCAAGTTGTATACACATTACTGATACACATAAATAGGAGAACACAATAATTGTAACAGACACCTTGGAAATAGGAATACTCTCTTCTGCTATCCCTCTTCTTCTTGTCTCTTTTCTTTTCTTCTGTTCTCAGCTTTGCTGCTCCATCGCTAGTTGACTCTTGATCATAAAGTTGAGCTTGGCTCCTGTATTAGATTATTATTATTATTATCGTTATTGTTATTATTATAATTTTTTTTTTGGGTGTCGGGGGTGCGAGGCTTCCTTTCTTTCCTCCCTTAAAATGCCTATTATTTGTCATTTTGTTCCTTGGAAAGATTCTTCTAAATGTAATCAGTCCACACTGAGTCTTGTTACTTTTTGCATGTTCTTCAACAAGTTCTGATTGTTAATGTCATGAGAACTCTAATGCTCTGTATCTTTAGGTGCATTATTGGAACTAGTGTATAAGTCTTTGTGGAAGGACCTTTCTACTCAGTTTGTAGCCAATCTTATCTACAGAACATCTGACGAGCCTTTTGTTTTTGGCTTTATTTTTTCACTTACAGTGGGGGATTCTTCAAACGTGAAGGGAGGCCGAAGGATCATGAGGTATTGGCCTCTGCTATGTTATTAGAAAAACTTCCTCTGTTAAATGAGTTAGCATTTTGCTATAATTATTAGCTAGTAAAAATGACTCATCAATCACAAACTTTCTACTGAATGTCATAATTGATTAGTTAATTTAATAATTACGTACGCCATTAGTATTTACTATTTAGTACCTATATGAAGGTATCCTAACTTCAAATTTTCTAATTGTTGGAAACATTGGGTGGATGACAAAATGGAGAATGTTTGAGTTGTTTTGTTACCCATTTACGTAGAAAACCCTTATTACTTTTTTTTTAATCTATGTTCACCTTATCTTATTTATTTTATGATTATTCATTTTGGGCACCTAAGGCTAGCCAGAGTTCCACTTTAATCATCATCATCATTTCAAAGCCTCAATTTCAAACAGATAAGGTCGACTGCATGAATCAATTCTCATCTTGTATAGTCATCCCCATAAAACCTTCGTCTCCATTTATTAACAAAGCCAAATAAGGTTGTAATACCCACCTCTCCATGGCCTTTTGAAGTCCTTCCATCCAAGACACTTTTATTCTCCTCTTGTACGAAACCAGTGTGCATCTCTTGATCTTCTTTTGTCATGCCCAATCCAACATAATTGGTTATCTCGTATTTAATCCTCAATATCGGTAACTCAAACTTCCTTCCTAATATCTACATGTCTTATCTTGTCCCTCCAAGTGTTACCACACTTACTCCTCAACATATGCCTGTTTGCTGCACATCTTTTTAACAAGTCATTTCTTAACTGCCTAACATTTTGATCCATATAGTTTTGCAATTGCAGTCCTATAAACCTTTCCTTTTAACCTCATGGACACATTTTCAATGCACAACAACCCACTCACTCTTTTCCATTTATAGCTGTGCAAATTTAATTCAATGTGTTACATGTTGGTCCTAAGTTAAATGGACTTGGCTAAAAGGATCGGTGAAATAGACGACAAATCATAAAAAATGGGACATGGGGA
This sequence comes from Suaeda aralocaspica, assembly GCA_016808085.1. Classification (NCBI taxonomy): domain Eukaryota; kingdom Viridiplantae; phylum Streptophyta; class Magnoliopsida; order Caryophyllales; family Amaranthaceae; genus Suaeda; species Suaeda aralocaspica. Next base: position 560,587 of record PYUH01000027.1, on the reverse strand, counting down.
CGGGTTGGTAAAAATAACTAAATAAATAAATCAATCATGGGCATGGTGTGGGGACGTGGCATAAATAAAGAAATTATTGGGTTGGTAAAATTTTTTTTTGGAGAGGAGGGTTGTAAGTGGAGAGATCAATATGTAAATCTGTAGATTTGTAGCAAGATGTCACGTGGGGGAAAATAAGGGAAAAGGAAGTATTGTATAGCTAACCGTATGACATTAGTTTATTAGAAAAATCACGCGAATGTGGGTCTTCTTTCTTTCTTTCTTTTCCTTTGTTGCCAATCTCTCTTTCTTTTTTCATCGCAATTTGTTGTGTTTTCTTCTTTTAACAACAATGTTGCTGGTCACCGATTTTCCGCAGCCACAATGCCTTTAAACATGGCGTAATGTGGCCTAAAACCCATGAGTAAAAGCCTCATATGTATACTTCTTGCTTTCGATTTCTAGACCTAGGGTTCCGCCGTGTCCCCTTGAATTATGTTGGACCAAACACAGATTTTGTGTTATTGACCATGTCATGTCGTGTCGACATGGGTATCATCGACGATTTGCTATGTCCATGTAACATAGTGTTGGTCAATATCTCCATTCCACTGCAAGATTGAACCAAGATATATGTACCACTCAATAACCAGCTTACCGTCCAAAGTTACTACACATTCTTTTCCTCTCCTTACACTAAAACGACACTCCATATGCTTGGTTTCACTTTGAACGATCTAAACCCACACGCTTCTGGTTTTTGTCTTCATTGTTCCTTGTTATCATTAACCCCCTTTCTAGTCTCATCCACCCAATATCGTCCGTCTAACTATAGGCACCAAGGTATCTCATCTTGAATGGACCTTGTCACCTCATCCAAAACTCTTACAAAAAAGAAAAGCTTAAAGATGATCCTTGGTGTAGCCCAATAGTAATAGGAAGATAAAGTTTAGCTCTTGTATAAGTCGTGACAGTTGTTGTTACAACTTGCTACATATCCTTTATTAGGTATATACTTAGGGGTCATTTGGTTGGGGGTATTCATCAAAGGGAAACCCTCATTTCCTTTAATGTTGTTTGTTAGGCCTTTTTCCCATTCCTGTTATCCTCCCCATGCCCCCAAAGTCTTCCTAGTTGATTCCCCACCCCCTAGCCTTTTTCATTCCCTTTCTTTGCCAACCACCACACAACTATAACCCCACCACCATGACCTAACCTTCATCATCACATAATCGAGCCACGACGCATGTGCCCCTTCTCTACCACTCGCTGCCCCTCTCCTCTCCAAAACCCCTCTCCAACCACCCCCCCACACCACTCGTCGCCTCTCACCACCCCTCCCCACCCTTCACAACCTCTTCCTCTCCCACCAAGCACTCACCGCTCATTCGCTCAACACCCCTTCACCACGCTAGAAACCCTCAACACCCCCAAAATCACCCCCTTACAAGTCACAACACCCCCAAAACCACCCTATTCGCCTTAGAAACAACCACACTCATCCACTAAACCACCACACTCACTCCTGATACAACCCCTCACCCACAAAACCACCACTCACCCACCGAACCACCACCAAAACAACCCCCTCACCCACGCAACAACCCCCTCACTCCCAAAATCACCTCTCTCACCCACAAAATCAACCTTTTCACCCACAATTAGAATTTGAAATTAAAAATAAAAATGAGAAAAATACCTTTCTTATCTTCAATTGTGGGTTCTGGTTACTTATGTGAATGAACACATGGAATAATTACTTTTGGTTCATGTAGCCAACCCCAATTATGGGATTAAGGCTCTTAATGGCTGATTGTTCTTCAATAGTGGCTTTGAGAGAGTCAAATTTACCATGAAAACTAGAGTTGGCAAAATAAACCCGGCGCGGATTAAGTGGGTCATGAACATAATATTAGAAATAGAAACCCGTTTAAAACGGAACACGAAAATTCCATTTTTAAATTGGGTTAGACTTGATCTGTTTTAAAAAAATCAAGATACTTCTGTTTAAGCGAAGCTTTTTGTCTAATAATACTTAATGGGCTATATTGCTTCAGTTTTATCACCCAAATAATTAATTTCTTAAATACCTAGTTACTACTTAATGGGATATAATCATTTTAGGAATAAAAATATATTTTTTAAAATTTTCGAACATTTTGGTTTTTCGAAAACCCGAACCCGATCTAATACCATCCCCTTATTCGAGCTGAAGCTAAAAAAACCACTTAGATATTCGAGTTTCGGTGTCTTCTGAAGCGGCTTATTTATCTGGTCGCTTGAGTTTGGCTAATATGAACACCCTTAAGAATCACACTATCACTTTATAGCTATCGAGTCTTCACGTAAAAACAAGGGTTTTAGTTTTTAATATTAAAATATATGTAATTTGTATCATCCATTTTTAACATCAAATAGTTATTTAATTTATATAAATTTTATGAAATTCTGAAGAATGAAAAATTTTTCTAAAGAAAATGACCGACCGACTGACCTTTTACCGAAAATACAGTGTTATGATCAAGGAAACTCGACCTCTGACTGGAAAATGATCGACCCGTAAATGTCTGTAACCCGATATTGATTGACCGAACCTGACCCATTGATCAATTTAACAGGTCTAATGAAAACACTATATATATTAAAATCTGACCTTCAAAACCTTGAATTTGAGCTCCAAAAGAGAATGGGCGAACCTGACCCATTGATCGATTTGATAGGTCTAATGAAAACACTATATATATGAAAATCTGACCTTCAAAACCTTGAATTTGAGCTCCAAAAGAGAATGAGCGAACCTGACCCATTGATCGATTTGATAGGTCTAATGAAAACACTATATATATGAAAATCTGACCATCAAAACCTTGAATTTGAGCTCCAAAAGAGAATGAGCGAAAAGTTATAGTAGCAAAAGCGGTGATGAGGGGTGGTGAGGGGTGATTGTGGTATGGTTGGGAGGTGGTAATGTTTGTAGGAGAGAAAGAGGAGAAAGAAATAGGGTGTGTTGAACTGGTGGTGATATTGTGAAAGGAGAAAAGGAGGTTATTTGTTCAAACCTTACCAAGCAATAATTATAATCAATGGGTTTTGCTTTCCATTCTCTCATACCCTTTCCCGATTCCATTTCGTTTACCTTAGATGAACCAAGTGGTTGCTTATTATATGCCTTCTCCAAATCATAAAAACCATGTGCTAATTCTTTGTTCTCGCCCTATAATATTTCACCGTTTGTGGCCTATTGACCTAGCATAAATCCAAATTGGTTTTTCCCCACCTTAATGCACTTAGTCTATGTTCAACCACTCTCTCCATTGTGCCTCACCTTTGTTCTTATAAATAGAGGATAAAGTGCTTTTCCTCCAAACATGTGGGTATTTTATGTGTCCTCAAATCTTGTTGAAAAGGTTGGTGAGCCAATCAATTCCAACCTTCTCGATAAATCCTCTCACCTTAATAGGGATATCTGTTTGTGCTGTTGCATTCTATTCAAAGTTTGCTCCACTTCTTTTCTTTTTTTGATCCTTCGCATATAGTTTTGGTTGACTTCTTGATCCTCAATATATACATCTCCCGTAACATTTGATCAAATTCCATTAAACAACTCATCAAAATATTCCCTTCATCTATCCTTGATCGCTTCATCTTATACAAGGAGTTAATGATTTTTATCCTTTACATTACCATGCTTAGATCCTTTGCCTACTGCCGTCTCCTCTTAACAATCATAAAACTACCCTTTTCGCTGTTCTTTGGTTTAAGCTTGTCGTAAGAATCCTTGAAGTCCTTGGATTTAGTCTGTCACTGCTTCCTTTGCTTTATCATTAGCTTCTTTATACTTATTTCGTCATCTCCCCACCCTCCTAAGGGCAAGTGGCACTTTCTTTTCTCCGTACTCACCACCTTCATGTTCTCATTCCACCAAGTCGTATCTTTGTGCAATGGCGGTCACCATTTGATTCTCCAAAAAAATCTCTTAAAATGCGTTATCAATATGACTCTTCATCTTCAATCAAGTGGCATCGGGATACTAATGATAGTCCGGTTTTTTTACAAATCTTTCTATTAGATCCTTTACATTGTGTCCCTGTAAACACTACCATTTAATCTTTCAATCCCCTTGAAACTTCCTTCTTGTGGGGCTAGATTTGATATATTTAGAATTAGTAATGTATATTGGATAATCGCACTTTCTCTGAAAATAACCTTACAATATCTATCCTCCATGACAAATAAATTCTAATGGAGTTGCATTTGCTCTGGTTCTAAAAGAATTGCGCAAAATCTAGAATGGTGTCTCCCTCTTCATTCTTTACTTCATAACCAAAACCTCCATGCACGCTCTCAAAACCATAGCTACCGTTGCTGAGTGTTGATGTATCTGTTTAGATATTCACCAAATTACCTATAAGTAACTTCTTGTTTTGGAGAATACCTGTACCATCCCGTCTAATTCCTCCCAAAACTAACGTAGGCACAAAGACACTTAAGTTTCATAATCCTATTGTAGTAACGTAAGCACTAACAACATCCATAATCTTGTCTAACACCTACTTGAGGTGTGTAGTCACTAACAACATTTATAATAACTTTCATAATCCCCGATCATCCATAATAATACCCACCCCATTTCTATGCTTGACTTTTCCAGAATATAACAACTTATAACCCCATGTCCTGATAACTTTATCCTTCTCTCCAATCCACAAAGTCTCTTGTACACACAAAATGTCTATGCTTCTCCTCCGTGTCACCTCAACCAACTCAAGCTTTCTTGTAAGAGATCTTACAATCCAAGAGGCTATGCGTAACTTAGTTTGTACGCTTTTTCTTGTTCTCCTTCTTTGAACCTTGAGGGCTAGAGACCCTTGTCATTAAGAGCCGGGTCATTTCAGTTTAATTTCATTTCATTTCAATTCAGTACAGTTTAGCTCCAATCAGTTTAGTAAAGCTCCAATATGTTTAGTTCTTCCTTCTTGCATAAATAATTCATTTAAGCTATTTTCAGTTCAGTTCTACTCTAATCAATTCAATTCAGTTAAGCTCCAATCAGTCCAGCTTAGCTCCAATGAATTCAGTTCAATTGTTTTCAGTAAATATCAACTGGCCGTAATTCCAAATATTGCTGTCCTGAAGTAAAAAATAAGTTTTTCTTACGGTAAAGCTGACAAATAGAATGGAGTCCTTGTTAATTTGTTAGCTGAACTTCACTACCAATTTCACTGGTATAAGAATCGGTTATCTGCATGTACGGCTTCGCAAATAGCACTATTTCTATTCTGCAGATTCTTTTCTGATTGGGAGTTTTTCTTAATAATCTTTTTCCACTGTTTTCACTTTTTTAGTTATAGATTGCTAATCTCAAAATAGAAATGTTTGTAGAAGAACTGCCACCTCCAGGTTAATAGTTTGTTTGGATAACCAAGTGAGAGGGAAGAGAAGGGAAGGGTGATGAAGGGGAGGGAAGGGAAAGGAAGAGGAAGGTAAAATGATGAGTTTTACTTCCAAATCTTTCCATTGTTGGCGAGATCATTTTTTTACAATTTAACCTCTCCATTTCTCTCCCTCCCAATTTCCTTCCTTCCTCATTTGCTATCCAAATGAAGGAAACTTCATCCCTCCACTTCCCTTCCCTCCCTTTCCCCTCATTTCCTTCGATCCAAACACACTATTAATGATCGTTTTGTTGTCGAACTTAAACCTATAATCATCTATGTGTTTTATGGCGTGTGCTTTTGCTGCCATATATGTCTTTATATTAAAAATTTACTGTGATTTTACTTACAGGTTCTAGTTTGTAGACTGATAGACAGGCCATTGCGAACTACTATGCTCAAGGGCTTTTACCATGAAACTCAGGTTTTATCATTGGTATGAAATTTTAAGTGTCTTGTGTTTCTGTTTATTTTAAGAAGACTCCTATCCTTTTTGTGTGTAGTGTTAAGGTTCTATTGAACTGATGTAATGATTTGCTGTTGTTTCTGTTGGTTTCTTTTGCTTCTTTTTCATGTTGATAAAATAATTTGTACTCAAAATAATGTTTGTTTCAGGTTTTGAGCTACGATGGGCTGCATTCTCCTGATTCTTTGGCTATAACAGCAGCTGGAATAGCAGTGTATGCTTGACGATAACTATGATATGATATGTGTTCATAAAGTAGTCAATGGATGAAATGTAGTTATAATTGTTTCCGATGTCCGGTTATGCAGAGCTCTGTCAGAGCTACCACATACAAAGCCAATTGCAGGAGTCCGTGTTGGTCTAGTTGATGGGAAGTATATTGTAAATCCTACTACTGAGGATATGGAAAAATCGGAGTTAGATCTTGTCGTAGCGGGCACTGATAGTGCTATCTTAATGATAGAGGTTTGTGTTGCATCCTTGTCACCCATTGTGAGAATTTTTTACTTTGCTTTCTTTGTCAGACCCTTGAATTTGATAAACATGTTGCAGGGTTATTGCGATTATCTCCCAGAAGAAAAGCTGCTGCAAGCTGTTGAAGTTGGGCAGGTGATTTATGCTAGTATTACTTGCTACGTCTAAAATTGACTTTTGCTTAAAAAGACTAGTTCATTGTTCATTAACGCTCAGTGCTATGATTAGCAGTTTCATCTGCTTTCTTGATGAAGGACAAAACTTCTTTCCTCTGATTTTTTTGTTCTAGTGGTTTTGCTGATGGATGGTCAAACAATTATGCATGCTCAAATGGTCAGGCTTTGAACAGTTTAATCTTTATTTGGTCTTGCCATTTCTTTGTTACTGCACAGCAGTCATGGAAGCAAAAAAGGCTTTTTTCCAAAAGCCTTGTGATCTTTTATACTTCTAAGCTCTCAATGCTCGTAGTTTGAATTTCTTTTTGTTTGACAAATCTTCTAGTGCCCTAGCTCAAATCTTCTAAATTTATGTGATGTGATTTTGCTTTTGCAAGAAGTATAGGACTCTGACAATATTTTAGCATCCCTATGCCAACGAACAATGCCCTACTGCATGAGAATTGTGTCCATGACTTGTCTTTTTAATACTATGATAGTGTTACCTAGTTTCCTAGTATGAGTTTCGTAATGGGTTCAGAGTTCGCTTCCTTATTTGTTACTCCCTCCGTTTCATTAAGTTGATTACGCTTTCCATAGAGGGTGTTTCCTTTTGTTGGTTACACTTGGAATCTTTCCATTTATATAAACCTTTCTTATTGTTCATTGTTTGAAAGAATTCCTTACTTCATTTTCCAAAGTACATGAATATTATTTTTAATTGCCCCACATTTATATTCTCCATGTAAAGTACATAAAACTAATTTTGTCAACCCACTTGCATAGATAATCAAACCGACTTGCAATTTTCTTAATAACCATGCAAGATTCTAAACGTCACTGACTTAATGAGACAGAGGAATTAGATTAAACCAAAAGCGGCCAATTCACTAATCACTAGTATAATTTACCTTTTTTAGTTCGCGGTTTGTGGGGTTGGAGGAGAATTAAGCAACACTGTATTATTATATTATTTGACCAAAAACATGCATAAACAGTTATTCTTTAAGTTGTCACAGAGAAGTCAAACAGTGTGCTACTGGTTTTGCTCTTTAGGTTACTAGTAGGCTTGGGTGACAATGAATTTGGTTGTGATTAATGTGATGGGATAAGTAGTTGGCTCTTGTCCCATCAAGGTGTGTATGCCTAGATTTAGGTCCTCTTTTTGGAATATAGATATAATATTGTTCCTTAATTATGGAGGAAATTAGTCCCTCTTGTTGTACTTCCTCACTAGCAAATTACTTGCTACAATTGGGTTTTCGACACTATTCACGGTATAATTTTGACTTACTTGGTGTTTTATACGTAATGAAATATACTGTCATATGAGATGTTGTTCGATTTGTCTTGATGTATACGCGCCAAATACGAAGTATATAATTTTTATAATTTTTTTCTTTTATATAACTCAAGATATTAATTTTTGAAGTTGTTTATTAGGAGATGTGAACAAATGAATGTAGCAAGTAGAAAAAGATGGAGGGAGCACAAAATTGAACCATCTAGGCTTTGGCTTAAATTGGATTAGCTCATTGCTTCCATATTTAGGGTACAATCATTATGAAGAATTTACTTTCACTATGTATCTCGACAAGAGTCACAAAACATTTGCTTCCTCCTTCAAGTTTGATCTTTGTCTCTTTTATTTATAGTTTATTAGCTACTACCTAATATATTACTATTACTATTAAATCTGTATTCTACATCCATAAATAATTTTTCAGTATCTTGATTTGCGTGAAAACTGTAAGCACAGGATGCAGTGCGAGCAATTTGCAAGGAAGTGGAGGCTTTGGTTGAAAAGTGTGGGAAGCTAAAAATGGTCGATGCGATAAAGTTGCCTCCTCCAGAGCTCTATCGGCATGTTGAGGTATATGATTAGAAGGCTTTAAGCAACACATTTCTATCTTTTACCTTGTTGTTATGCATTTTATGGTGCTTTTTTTTTTCCCCGTCTGTTCGACTTGTTAGACTGACATATTATAATATTTGGGAGGATTATGTGAAGAGGTAATCCTTTTTTATCTTTCATCGTTCATGGTATATTGAGGCTTTGTACCTATACCTATAACATATAAGTTACTACCAATCATACAAAGTAATTCCTGCCCTCGATCTATGGCACCATCGTCACTGCTCTAAGGAATTTAACAAGATCTTTATGATGACCAAATGAGGAAAATTGAAATTATTAGGAGTTTGAGTGGGCATACATTGAGTAATGATTTTGAGGAAATAATTGTATATTTTCTTAGAGATTCTAACTTTACATTTTGCATCAAAACTAAATCTTTGTCTTAATTGCCAACCTTCTCTATGTTGACGTCTAAACACGTCACCGTACTCTTTAATTCAGGTCAACGCTTAAATATTTACTACCCTTTTAAATATGCTAAACGGGTTGATCGTGGGTCATTAATGGGTCAATAAATATAAAGGAGAATGGAAAAACTAAGTGAGGCATTTGTCATGAGTGACCCAATGACCCACCCATTGCATTGGAACGAAGGCATAAGGATCCCCAAGGGGGAGATTCCTAAAGAAATTTCTGGGGTTCTCCAGGAGTTTGAAGACGTAATGCCTCCGGAACTTCCTAAGAAGCTTCCCCCTAGAAGGGAAGTGGATCATGAGATTGAGCTGGAGCAAGGGGATAGGCCTCCAGCCATGTCGCCTTACTGAATGGCACTACTGGAGCTCGAGGAGCTAAGAAAGCAACTCAAGAAATTATTGGATGCATGCAGGTTTCATCAGGCCATCCAAGGCACCCTATGGGGCAGCTGTGCTTTTCCAACGCCAGCATGATGGGAGTTTGCGTATGTGCATTGACTGTCGGGCTCTCAGCAAGATCACACTGAAGAACAAGTATCCAATCTCATTAGTCGCTGATCTCTTTGATCGACTTGGTAAAGCCAGGTACTTCTCCAAACTTGATCTTAGATCGGGGTATTGGCAGGTACGCATAGCTGAAGGGGATGAGCCAAAGACAACATGCATAACTCGATATGGGTCTTATGAATTCTTGGTGATGCCTTTTGGTCTCACCAATGCCCCGACCACATTCTGCACTTCGATGAACAAGATCTTCATGCCGTTCCTTGATGATTTTGTGGTAGTCTACCTTGATGATATTGTCGTGTATAGCGACAACCTTCAAGACCATGTGGAACATTTGAGGAAGGTGTTCAAGGCATTGAGGGACAACGAGCTCTATGTAAAAAGGGAGAAGTGCTCGTTTGGGCAAGGAGAGGTGTCTTTCTTGGGATACCGCATCAAGGAAGGGAAAATCATGATGGAGCATGAGTGGAGTGAGCCCAAGAATGTCACAGAGCTACGGTCATTTCTTGGACTTGCAAATTATTATCGGCGATTCATAAGGAGTTACTCGGCAAGGACAACACCATTGACCGACTTGCTGAAGAAGAAGATACAATGGTCGTGGAGTGACAAGTGTCAAGAAGCATTTGACGACTTGAAACAAGCTGTCACCGAGGAGCGTGTTCTAGCCTTACCCGACTATTCCAAAATATTCGAGTTGCACACAGATGCATCGGACTTTGCCATAGGAGGGGTGCTTATGCAAGAAGGGCATCCTGTTGCATATGAGTCGCGGAAGCTAAATGACCCAGTTCATGACATGGAAATGACCGCGATCATTTATTGCTTACGCATTTGGAGGCACTGCTTGCTTGGGAGTCGGGTCACCATCATGTCCGACAACGTGGCAACGAGTTATTCTCAAAACCAGAAGAAACTTAGTCCCAAGCAAGCAAGATGGCAAGACTTCTTGGCAGAGTTTGATTACACTATAGAGTACAAGCCGGGTAAGGTAAATGTCGTCGCTGATGCCTTAAGCCGCAAAGCTATACTTGCTAGCACGAGTTGCATTGCTAGCAACCTCCTTGAGCGGGTCAAGGAGGGGATGAAGCAAGATCTATTTACCAAGTCACTAATGGAGATGGCCATGGAAGGAAAGACGCGACGGTTTTAGGTTGAAGATGGGGTTCTCTACACCACCGGTCGTTGCATATATGTGCCTAAGCGGGATAATCTTAGGCGTGACATCATGAAGGAGTGTCATAACTCAATGTGGGTCGGACATCCAGGTATGCAACGAACTCTAGCTCTATTAGAGGAGTCATATTACTGGCCACATATGAGGGATGACATAGAGGCCTATGTGAAAACTTGTCTTGTGTGCCAACAAGACAAAATTGAGCAACAAGTTCCAGTTGGGCTCTTGGAACCATTGCCCACACCTGAAAAGCTATGGGAGAGTGTGTCTATGGACTTCATATCAGCCTTACCCAATTTTGATGGGTGTGGCTCGATCATGGTTGTTGTTGATCACTTCTCAAAGTATGGGACATTCATCCCCGCACTAAGGGATTGCACAGCCGAGCAAGCCGCCAAGTTGTTCTTTAAGCATGTCGTGAAGTATTGGGGACTTCCTCGGACTATCATTAGCGATCGGGATCCAAGGTTCACTGCAAAGTTCTGGACAGAGTTGTTCAAGTTGTTGGGGTCAGGCCGTCACTTCTCAACAAGCTTTCATCCGCAAACCGATGGGCAAACGAAGAGGGTGAACGCCTTGTTGGAACTCTACTTAAGGCACTTTGCAAGTGCCAACCAAAGAAATTGGGCAAAGTTGATTGATGTTGCTCAATTCTCCTACAACTTGCAGTGGTCAGAGTCAACACAACAAAGTCCTTTTGAGATCGTCATAGGACAACAACCTGTGACACCGCAATCAGTTGTTGCGACAGGCTATAAGGGTAGTAGTCCCGCTGCATATCGGGTTGCAAGGTAGTGAGATCAACAAATTGATATCACAAAAACCTACCTGAGCAAAGCCACAAAGAAGATGATGAAATGGGCAGACAAACATCAAAGACCGGTTAAGTATTAAGTTGGTGACTTAGTCATGGTAAAGTTGCTCCCACAATAATTCAAAGTCTTCCGGAAAGTCCACAAGGGTTTGGTGCACAAATATGAAGGACCGTTTCCAATCGTAGGGAAGGTTGGAAAGGTATCTTACAAGGTAGACTTGTCAGCCAAGCTGAAGATACACCCGGTGTTCCATGTGAGTATGTCGAAGCCTTATCACGAAGATGCAAAGGATCCAACGAGGAGTAAGCCACAACGGGCTCCCACAGCTGTCGTGACTTCGTTTGAACGGGACATCGAATCAATTGAAGCAACAAGGGTGGTCCGTCGCAGGGGCGTTCCAAGCTATAAAGAGTACTATATTCATTGGACGGGACTCTCGGAGTACGAGGCAACATGGGAGACAGAAGATGACTTATGGCAATTCCGGGATAAGATCAAGGTATTTGAGTCTCATCCTTGACGGGGTCGTCAAGGGCTTTGGTGGGGGAGTATGTCACGAGTGACCCAATGACTCACCCATTGCATTGGAACAAGGGCATAAGGATCCCCAAGGGGAGCCGCCCATGTGTTGTGCAAGCAACACTTGTCTCCCTATAGTAGGCAGTTTTAAGAAAAAGATATTGCTGCAGGATAATACTGGATGTGCAGATAAACATTACCTTTTGGGACGGTAGTGCTATACTTCTCCAACGAGGTTCAAACTTGGCATGGAGGCTGCTCTACTGTATTGGAAGAGTGTGGAAGGCTCTAGAACCTCATTGAAAGGTCTAGAGGTTTCCAGGGTGCTCCGGAAGGTTCCGGAATATTATAGGATATTCTACGGTAAGTGACTCTAGAGTGTTCTAGTATGCTCTAGTGGATGCATAGATGGTTCTAGGTTATTCTCACATGTACATAAAAGTATGTAAAGACTAGAAGGCGTTGTAGGAGAATTGAGCAACATCAATCAACTTTGCCTTCCATCTATGCTTTTATGTACTTGTGAGAATAACCTAGAACCATCTATGCATCCACTAGAGTATACTAGAACACTCTAGAGTCACCTATCGTAGAATATCCTATAATGTTCCGAAACCTTCCGGAGCACCCTGGACAACTCTAGACCTTTCAATGAGGTTATAGAGCCTTCAACACTCTTCCAATACAGTAGGTAGCCTCCATGCCAAGTTTGAACCTCGTTGGAGAAGTATAGCACTGCCGTCCCAAAAAGTACTGTTTATCTGCACATCCATTATTATCCTGCAGCACTATCTTTTCCTTAAAACTGCCTATTATAGGGAGACAAGTGTTGCTGCCACAATACATGGGCGGCTCCCCTTGTGGATCCTTATGCTCTTGTTCCAATGCGACGGGTGGGTCATTGGGTCACTCGTGATACATTGGTGAGAAAGTATGATTAAAAATCTATCCATATAATTAATTTTGTTAAAACTTTATTTTTGAAAAAGTTTTTGGGTTATTATTTGACCTATAATGACGCTATCCAAATAATGACGTGTAAACATATCACCATGTCTTTGATTGATGTATAAGCATGTCACTCTATCTTCAAACATTAGTTACCGGTCGAACAAGTCGTTATCTTGAATCTCTGGTTTACACCACACATCACCCTAAAATTTAGTTTAGTTGGCGTGCTTGTACTTAAATTTAATTTGACGACCAAATTTGTGACCTTCCAAACATTGCCACATGTTGTACACTGTGTTATTCGACGACTTATTCTAATTTTTATTTTATTTTACAAAGCTTTTACTACCTCCATTTCAATTTAGATGCAACAATTAAGTTCACAGATTACGAGTTAAACTTTGTATGCGAGTATAATAGTAAAGGAGAGAAAATAGAAAAACATATGATGAAGAAAGAGATAGAAAAAAAACATAATGGCATAAAGAGATAAAAAAAAACATAATGAAAAGGAATAAAAAAAACATTTGTTGTATCTACTATCTAATTTGAAGCATCTTTATTTAGCTATTGTTGCATCTAATTTGAAACAAAGTTAGCAAATAAATTCTGGAGATCTACCCATATAATTAATTAAAAAATTCATTCGGACACTGCTTTTAGTCTTGTTTATTTGGACTTCAAATTGATCACCAGTTTTCCTTTATAACATTTTTGGCTGTTTGGGAGTTAAAGCCAATTACTTGTCATTTTTATACTATTCTTAAATTAGTATAGTGCTTAATACATGGGTCATTTGTTAGAATAATGGACCTAATATAATTGATATGTTGTATTATTCGATTATAATTGTATTAATACGCTATCATAAAGTTTGGCCCTGATAGAGTGATCCGAATAAGTAATTATCGTTGGGCTTATTTATGTCTTTTATAGAGTATGGGTATATATTATTGTGTAGAGACCATTGGGCCTTTCCTAATACATGATGGGCAGATTAGGAAAAGGAGTCTATTATAAATAGACATCTAGGGTTATGGTCCCTAGTACGACACATACAATAGACTCTCAATTACACCCCATCAGTAGAGAGATAATCCTATTTAGTGTAAGTACTAGAAGACTCAAACCAATAAGGAACTCTATCGAAGATTGTATATGGATTCAGGTACGCTTCCGCATTCATTCTTTACCGAGTAATTTAGTATGGAGATTAAAGTTCATATTAGGTTTAAATCTAACATCATTTGCTCTCGGGGTTACTATTTACTGCTTGAAATCTATAGGTACCGCATAAAATACATGAACATACTTCCCATTTTGCCGTTAATAAAAATAATGCATGTGGTGGACATCAAACCCATGTTCAATCTACTTCTTGGGCACCCATAGCTACATGAGCTTGGCCCACAAAAATTTTCCAACAGCTGCAGTGTTGCAGTTTATGCTTGTAATCAGCAAGTATTTAACATGCGATTAGCTTGTATTTATCATGTAATTAACTGATTAAAATTACGTACATCATTAGCAATAGTTAACAAATAATTAATATGTAGTTACACATTTAATTAACTAACTATACATTGTTAACATAATTTATAAGACTATAACTGTACACTAAAACAGGTTTGCAACTTTTCCTTAAGGGACACAGTTCAACTTTTCCTTCAGGGGTCCTTTGGTTCAACAAAGGGAAAGAGAATGAGGCCAAGAATGGGGAGCAAGGAGAATAGAATAGAGAATTTTTAGATTTAGTTGGTTTTTTGGTTTAGAATAGAAAAGGAATGGAGCCACCCTACAACCACCCCTATCCAGCCACCATGAAACCACCCCTATCCAGCCACCATGAAACTTTTCCAGCCAACATGAAAACCCACCCTCCACCCAAACGCCTCTCTCCACCCCTTGCAGACTGCCGTCGCCACCCCTCCCCCTCCCCTCGCAACCCCTCTGCCTCCCTTCTCCACCTTAATAACCCTAATCTTTGAACCCTAGTTAATTCATCATTCGTTTTTTGAAACCCTATTTTTCAAATTCGAACTAATTGGAGTTTAATTGATCGAATTTGTTATGTTTAAATTAATTAAATTTTTTAAATCGTAATTTTGTTGAATTTATTGAGTTTAATTTCGATCTTGTTATGGAGGGGTGGGGAAGGGTGATGGAGGAGCAGAGATTGCCGATGAGGGGAGGTGGAGGGGTTTTAGTGGTCATGGTGGCAGTTTCGGGGGGTGGATGGTGGTTATGAGAAGGGAATGGGGGTTTATTTCTTGGTGGTATATTGGCGGCGAGGGAGGGGGTCGTGCGTGTGTGGGATGGGGGAGGGAAGGCGGTGATGTAGGCGGTTTTTTTGGTGATGTGGTTGGGGTAGGGTGGTGGACTGGTGGTGTGGTTAGGGTAGGAAAGGGAATGGTAAAGATAGAGGGGGGGGGGGGGGGTTTGGGTGTAAAGGGTTTTTGGGGAATGAAGGGGCGAATTGGAATGACAAAAAAGGCCTAACAAACAACAACAAACGGAATTAGGGCAGTTAATTCCCTTTCCCTTTTCTGAATACCCCCAACCAAACGGCCCCTCATTCTTTTCCCTCCGAAGATGTTTTAATTACTATCATCTTTTTCATTGTTAGGTATTAATTAAAGTTTTTCCGCATCAAAGTTAAATTTTTGTGTACACGAAATTGGAAACCTCAAAATACATTATTATTTTCCGTAGTTTAGAATTTTGTTGTTTTCCTTGCAATAGTGACACATTAGATTCTTCAATTCTTAAATGTTGGGATTACCTACCTCGGTGAAGTTACTGGGATTCTTGAGTTGTTAAATATTGGGATTACCTAACTTTCTCAAGATATCAGCTAAGGTGTATGTTATTGTTTCTTTTCTTCAACTATGAAAAGAAGCAGTATTTAATGTGGCAGTCTCTATGCTTCATGCATCACTAAACATTTGAGTTGCTGATATTATAGGCAAGGGTATATCTTCTTTGCTTGTTTTTGTTGCCATAATTCAGTAAAAATATGATATATTTTTTTGTGTCCCATGCACCACCTTTGAAGGAAATTGCTGGAGATGAATTGGTACGCGTGTTGCAAATAAAGAAAAAATTACCAAGAAGGAAGGCTCTTGCAACATTGGAAGATAAAGTGGTGGAAATTCTTGCTCAGAGGGGCTATGTCGAAAACAGTGGGGCTGCTGTGACTGGCGAGACTGTGCCAGAGCCAGATTTGTATGTGGATGAGGAAGAAGACGAGGAAGTAGTTGTTGATGGTGAAGTTGATGAAGGTGATGTTCACATAAAGCCATCTGCAAAAATTACCACTCCCTTGGTAAACCCTCGTCTCTTTTGGTGTTATTTTTGTGTACTTCATACTTAATGCATTATTCATCCTGGATGTGAAAGTTCTTCTTCTTCTCTCTCTCTCTCTTTTTTTCTTCTTCTTTTTTTTTTCTTTCTTTTTGTAGATGCGAGAATTCTTCTTGGCAATGTTTAATGGTAGTTTGGAATAATTATGAAGGCTCTGATTAAAGTTTCTATTGACCGTTTAATGCTCTTAGTTCTCAAAGTATTAAAATAATAATACTCATTCTACATTAGCCTGCTAGTGTGGCTGTAAAGATGTGTCACCTATAACTTGTTTGTTACTTTGTTCTTTAATAGCAAACTCTCAATCTGTGATCAGCAATAACTTGTTTGTTCTTTAATAGCAATCTCTAAATCTGTGATCAGCAATACCATCCAATTATAGCTGGATTATTTTGTCATGTTTTTTTAAAGTTATATGTTGTCACTGAACTTGTCATTTAGTGATGTGAAATTTGCTGTTTTTTTTAACCTTTTAGTCAAATTTAAGAAGATTTGTAAACAACTTCTAATTTTTCAATTTCTAAAACTATCTGTCATGATTTAGTTTTACTTTTTTGATTTATTATCAATTTGAAAAGTATTTGTTGAGTTTATATTTGAACATTATGGACATTGTGCAAATGACTAAGGTGTTGTTTGGCTTATATGGACACTTTATTTCTATAGGAACTTGCATTTCATTGAAATTAAATTTCTTCATCAGATTTCCCATTAATTGCTTACACTTGTTAGGTTGTGGTGATAGTAATTGCAAGCGATGAGAATTCCGAGTTACTAAGGAGGGACTTGGTAATCTGATTCCCATGTTTAAATTATTTTTATGGCCAATTACATTTTCCAATTCCCATGATTTCCACTTCCGCCATTTCTTTTGTTCAACCAAACGATACCTACTTATTCATTAACGATGTACTTTGCTTGTTTAAAATTATGGTGGCAAACCCCTTCCATTTTTCTTTGTTTCCTTGCTTAACCTTTCGATGATACTCACTCATCAAGTCATTGTAATTGAATGTTCATACAAATCATATGTGGTTCAATAAGGTCAATGGGTCAAAAGATTCCTCTCTCTTATAATTCATTCTCCATGTCAATATGCAATTCGGTGTGGATGATACTATCCTTTAGAATGGGTGAATGTGCAATCAAAACATGGCAAATCTTGTTGTCGCTGTTGTTGAATGATATGATTTTGAACTATGACCACAATTTCAATGGTACTTTTTTTTTTTTTTTTTTTTTTTTTTTTTTTTTTTTTTTTTTTT
>PYUH01000027.1:508989-542405 GCA_016808085.1 Suaeda aralocaspica | reverse complement strand
GTACCATTGAATTGTGGTCATAGTTTCAAATCATATCATTCACAACAGCGACAACAAGATTTGCCATGTTTTGATTGCACATTCACCCATTCTAAAGGATAATACATCCACACGCGATTGCATATTGACATGGGAATGAATTATAAGAGAGAGGAATCTTTTGTTTTTTTTTTTTTTTTTTTTTTTTTTTTTTTTTTTTTGTATTTCACATATTTTTTTACATATTTGTTTGTGGTGTCTCTTCTTTTTTCCCTCTATTATCTACTTTACTTTTTTTACCACTATGATTTGTTAACAAAATGATAAAAATCTGATTCATTACTTCTATCATTTTGTTTTTAAAGAGAAAAAGAGGTACTTTTATTTTACTACTTAATGGATCTTGTTTGATTTTTATCCAAACAAATAAAGAATCATCCCCCACTGTGAACTTCTTTTGCATGCAAAGTTTTAAACATTGCAAACATTGTGAAACAGAGGGAGTGATATTTGTAAAATAACATTATGTATGATTAGACCACACTATAAAAAACCATTATAATGTTTTAGCTTGTTCACCGTGTACCCCTGAGGTTCATTGAAATTCATGGTGTATCCCGTTAGTATCAAATGTTCATGATGTACCCTTATATAACTTTGTAATTCACCAAATGCCCTCAACTCCCATTAAGATTCCGTTAAGTTTACTTGAGCTTCAACACAATTTCACCTCCAAGATGTTCAACCCCAACCACCAAAGACAACCCAAAAATTCCAGAAATCCATTTTTATCCCAACCCAGAAATTTCAAAAATTTAGAAAACCACCCATAATCACCACCACAAATTGAACTTGTGTCGAGTGCAAAACCTCTTACAAGAAGCGTTGTGCAGTCGGGTCGAAAAGCTCGAAGAGCTTTAGCAATGAAACTACCACAAAATTCACTAGAAACCACCACCACAAAATTCAGAAACCACCATAAGTTAACCAACCAAAAACTACCCTACAAGGTACCGTAACACCGCAAAAATCACCACCACCACAAAACCCCAACCAAATGCTTAAATTACAACTAAAATTGGGCCCAAAATCGCCCACAAAACCCAACCAAACATTTAATTCTCTCTCCATGTCATCACAGCCCACAATCAGCCTCCAACTCTCCGTCACAAATGTCGGTGTGCACTGCACCTAAGGTTTGCCAAAAGGATTTTGGGAGGAAATTGAAAATGGGGAAGAGGAATTAGTTGTGTTTGTTGCTGGTGGAAGGTTCTAAGTTTTGGGTGGTTGGGTTTTGGTTTTGTTTGTATGCCTTGTTATGGGCTGTCAGGTTTTAAGGTTTTTCTAGACTTGTAGGTGGTCGTATTTTTGGGTTGGTGATAATTTCGGATTTTACGATGGTCTACGTTTTGGATTGGTTGGATTTTTGAGTGGTCGATTTTTTGGAGTGGTGAGATTCATGGGTGGTGGTTGAATTTAGTTATAGGAAAAAATGATGTTGGAGATGAAGAATGAGTTGAACTGTTAAAGCTATTGTAAATGTAATTGAATCTTAACGGGAGTTGAGTGTAAGGCCATTTGATGAATTACAAAGTTGAATAGAGTTACAACAACAACAACAATGCCTTAGTCCCAAATTAATTTGGGGTTGACAAGGCATGAATCAATATGAGGAGTCGCAAAAGTCATCAGTAGAAATCTTCTTTTTTCAATCTTCCCTATTTGACACTAAATGTTCTTCTAGCCCCAACACCCTCGTATCTCCACTAACAACCCTCATCCAAGTTTGCTTTAGTCTTCCTCTACCTCTTTTCCTTCCCTCTTGTTGCCACCCTTCCAAACTCCTTACCGGAGCGTTACTCGGTCTCTGTCTTATATGACCATACCATCTGAACCGATTTTCCCTCATTTTATCTTCAATAGATGCAACCCCCAACTTCCTCCTAATTACCTCATTTCGTATTTTGTCCTTTCTTGTATGCCCACACATCCAACGTAACATACGCATCCGGTATCACAAGCAGGGACCAAAATGGCCTCTCGTTACTGTGTTTGGTTTACCCTTTTAAGCATCTCTCAACTACTTTTTTTGATATTAGTGTAGGAGATGTATATTCTTCTTTTGCAAGTTGTCAAATTGCAACTAAATCATATTTGTGGTTTTGCAACAGAACGTGCATTTGTCGAATCGCAGCATGCATTATGATTTCTGACTCTCTTCAACTTAAGAGTTTTTTTTTTATTTTTTTTAATTTTTAGAATATAGTTTCACATGGATAGCTTTTTGTACAAACGTGAATCAAATTTTAAGTGACAGGAATCAGTGATCTTATTGTTTTGTATAAGAAAGAGATCTGCAGAAGTTGATGTTGACATTATTTGAAGTATCTGACTGCCATCTTTGTTGGGCTGTAACCTTGTGATTTAAGGCCTTTAAAGTCAATGCTATTATTTAATGATTGTCGTGGATTCAATTCATAGCTTCTTTCCTTCTTGTCTGTGTGTGTTTGTGTTTGCTTGTTTGTTTATTTGTTTGTTTTGTTTTGTTTTGTTTTGACATATCTAACCCGACTGGTCACAAAGTTGTTTTAATGGTAGTGGAATGAATTTGATGTCGGCAGTTGTTCTCAGAGGTTGACGTGAAGCTGGTTTTTAAAGATACTACATCAAAGTACCTACGAAAACGTATTGTTGAGGTATGTTCATTAAGCATGAAGTTTTCTTCATTTTTGTCACGCTTTACACTATGCTCTGCTGAATGATGTGTTTTCGATAATTCTGCTTAATTTGATTTCGATTTTTGTGATATGAATCAGTGCTGTCATGTATATTCAGTTCTAGCAAACAAGTGACTCTTTAAAACTCTACCGAGTTTAGGTAGAGTACATAGTAAGAAGGTTAATTTATCTTTGGGACAGCAGAAAATTGTAATGCAATGGTTCAAATTCTCAGAAGGTACATGACTATTTAGTTTGAATGTGGTTGTTGCTGATTAAATTACAAGAGAACAATAATTTAGAATAATTGATTGCCAGACATGCCATAGCAGATACAATTTGTATCTAGGAAGTTTTCTTTTTTATTTTTTAAATCAGTTGGAATATGGTGTATTTGGTGCTCTAGTAGGGGATTTTTTTCTTCTGTCTAAAGGTCTATAATGCTCTTTTTTTAGTTTAACATTTATTTGTAAAGCTCTCTGTCTCTATTGCTTTGATTTTATTAAGTATTATGTATCTAGAGGCTGAAGTGGACTTTATCATCCAAAATTAAGGTTTTCTTCCAAATGGGTAAGTCTTAACCTTTGGGGCGAACATGTGGAATTTCTCTATTTTCCAGAAAAACATTAACATACAGAGACATTTCACTAGTGGCCAATTGTTTGTGTTACTATATTCAATATAGTATACCCAAGTTCTCTATTCAATGGCTAGAGATGAATTGCTAGTGTTAAGACAGGATGCATAGCTCCAAATTTAGAATCACTTCAATACTGTGATACAGGAAAACTTTTCCCATAAACTGTCCATTCTGTTTGAAAAGTAGCAACAAAACATTCCAGTGTTAGTTGGGGTGGATATGATACTATGATCATTGCAAATAAACCGCAAGTACATTAATGGGTTTCATGTACGCCACATGGGGGTGATTGAGCTTTGTGATCTAACCAATTTCACAACATACAAAATTAAGGGTATTAACGCCAACTCCATTGGTGAAGAAATTAACTTGGTTCATATTGCAATTTCTCTTAGACATTTAAAGCTGAACGGTTTCAGGGTGAATTAGTGTGGGACTTCAGAAAAAAGGACCCATGTTGGATACTTGGCACTTGGACATTGGTGTGGCGCTACATTTTGAAACAAAATAATGCAAAGTTTTCAGAAAATGGCCATGTTTGTCCCTTGAATCTAATGTACAAATTTAATTGGAATTTGAAATGGTATCCACTATTCTTGCATACATGTTTCATGGTTTCTATTTTATTTTACTTGTAATAATTTTGCACATAAAATACAGCTGTGCATGAATTGTGTCAACCCTGTCAATTCTGATTTAAATTCTATAGGGAGGACGTAGAAGTGATGGGAGAACACCAGAGGAAATACGACCTATCAATTCTAGATGTGGGTTGCTGCCTAGAGCTCATGGAAGTGCTCTTTTCACACGAGGGGAAACACAGGTTTGCCTGATTTTTCAAAGCATCTTACTTTTTTTCTAGGTGCTTTCCTTCATGTGTATATTTGTGATGTTCTTATGGATTGACATAGCTTATAGTGTGTTTAATGGAGATGATTAAGAAGCATCAAGGTAATGAAGAGATATTGGATAGCAATTGTAGTAAATTCAAGATAGAACAAGTGTTCATGAGGCTTGCACTCTCCTGAATACAAACTAACAAACCATGATAACTCTCATCAATTTTTTACAGAATTTCCCTCTCCCTAAAGAGCATTATTTTTATCCAAAACCTCCTCCCTAAAGCTAACCTCCTCTCAAACTACTAACAACTAACTTATTATGTTCTGTTTAATATATCCTTAGCATTTAGACTTACTCTACCCTTCCACTAACAGATTTATTCCCTTCCCAATGACTTCATGACAAACTTTCACACCTAATATTAGATTTTACTGTATTGCCCTTTCTAATAACCTCTAGCGCTACTTTTTCTACCCCTCAGCAGTGTTAACTACTCTTGGCACCTTTTTCCTTCGAGCATAAGTGAACATGAGTGGTGGCTTATGACTTATGAGTCCCTGCAGTAACTCCCTTAAGGTAGAACTATGGAATTCCTTCCATGTCTTCCAAGTTGCTTCAAAAGAAGGCAACTGTTTCCATTTGATGAGGACCTCTACTACCAGCTGACCACCAATGTCCTTGTTTCCGACTCCCAGTAGCTCTTCAGGTTCCACTTCCAGAATGAGGTTTGTTAAGAGCTAGGGTAGAATAGTGAGGGCGTGCTGAGTGGGACCCAAAGCTCTCTGAAGCTGAGACATTTGAGAGACTGGGTGAACCTTTGAAGTAGCAGGCAGTTCCAGTTTGTAAGCCACTGCTGCCACTCTTTTGAGTATCTTATATGGAGCATAGAACCTTGGAGCTAGTTTCTCATTCACATTCTTAGCCAAAGAAGCTTGCCTATAGGGTTGCAATTTCAAACAGACAAAGTCTCCCTCCATTCTTCCAATGTCCTCATACGTCTTCATACAGGCTTGTGCCTTAGTCAAGTGAAATCTTATGTCTTCCAATATGGCATCGCTCTCCAACTACAGTAGACACAACAGTTTCTCACTTTCTCCCTTCTCATATCTGATCAGCTTAGTATGGTCTCTTCCATATAGAGTTGTTAGAGGCTGTCTTGTAGATATATTCAAAGCCCAAGCAAGCAGAGTCCAACTCTTGGCTTCCCATTGATAAAACATCTCAGATAAGCTTCAAATCCCTTGTCGACCACCTCTGTATTGTGTTGCCATCTGTCCGTGGCCTGTGGGTGATAACCGGTATTTCTGTCAAGTTGGCTTCCCTAAAGCCTGAACATTTCTTTACAGAAGAGACTAAGGACTACCTCACCTTTATCATTGAATATTGTACCGGGAAAACCGGAAGACCATGTAGTTTCACTGCTTCTTTTACAAACACCTGAGCCACTCAGTAAGCCACTGAGACAGCAGTAAAAGGGTGCTTAAGTGGGATGAAATGCCCATACTTTGTCAACCTATCCACCACCACCAACACAGAATGCCCATACTTTGTTTCACTACTTCTTTCACAAACACCTGAGCCGCTAAGACAGCAGGAAAAGGGTGCTTAAGTGGGATAAAATGCCATACTTAGTTAAACTATTCACCACCACCAATACAAAATTCCGCCCTTTAGACTTAGGGAGTCGTTCCACAAAATCCATGCTGACATCTTCCCTAAGATGGAATGGGAAGTGACTGCAAAAACCCCATTGGACTCACAGACTCACAGTAGCAGCTTTTTGCTGTTGACAAGTTGTACATTGTTGCACATACCTAGTCACATCTTACCTCATGCTACCATACCATTCTGCAGCCAGTCTTTGGTATGTCCTATAATGTCCCTCAATAGGTGAGTCATGGTATTCCCTCAGAAGATCAGCTGCAATCCCAGAATCTCTAGGCACTACTACCCTGTTTTTGTATTTAAGAATCCCTTGCTCCAAGGAAAACCCCTGAGGTACATCTTCCTTTTGAGCAGGAGCATTCGACTGAAGAAACTTCTGATCAAAAGTTGGTATGGCCAAGTTTAGAGCCTGTACCATACCTCCCTTAAGACATTCAAAGCATTGGTGGCTGTTTGACTCCTACAGATATTGCCCTTTTTCAGTTGGTCTGTGAAAGGGGCTACTGTTTGGGCGTAGCCTATGAAGAACTTTCTACAGAGAGAGGATTGGGTAGGAGAAAGTGTCTTTCACTGATTAATCTCGAAGCGTTACAACTTCAGCTTTATGCTTGGGGTGAGCTCTCACCAGCTTACTGACACAAAATAACAAACTACAACTTCCAACTACTTTTTACTAACTTTTCTTAACTCTCTTAGACACTCACATGAGCAACACGTGATGCTTACTATAACATAATGATTACTCTTTTCTTTCTGCATGGTTTTGATGGAAGAAGAATTTTTTATCTTTGTTGTTTATATTAGAAAATGTGGGATTGTACTCAGAAAAACAATTACTTTATTCCGCAGGCTCTGGCAGTTGTGACCCTTGGTGATAAACAAATGGCTCAAAGAATTGACAGTCTAGAGGGTTACGAAGAGTCAAAGAAATTTTACCTCCAGGTACTTCAAATTCTTCACTTACTGCATTCTGATAATCTTACTAATACTTTAGATGTTTCTATTTATGTATTAATTTGTTTTATTTATTTTTAATCTAATTTCTATTTAATTTTTTTATTTTATTTTGTGAAGGCAATTTATAATGCATTGGTCTTTTTATTTATTTATTTATTTATTTATTTATTTATTTATTTATTTATTTATTTATTTATTTATTTATTTATTTATTTATTTATTTATTATTATTTTTGTTTAAAGCAAGACTTGGTCCTTCCTCATGTTATATAGGTAGTTGCATTTCTGATCATTTCCCTCCCTCTACCTTAGACCAAGGTTACATTAATAACAACCACCATAGTGGAGTATACTCACTAGTAACCTTATGGTACACCAAAATCATTGTGTCTCCTCATTTGAATTTTTTTAAAAACTGAATGGTCCTTGCTATATATGAAAGATCCAACTAAAAGCTTAAACTCGAATTTGGAGGCCCAAGACCCTAATTTGGTTTTATACTATACCAAAGCCCCTCACATTAGCCCTTTACGCTTGAAGTATGAATGTAATGTGTACTGCTCATATTTAACACTCAGGATCAACTTTGAAAAGAGGTTTGATGACATAAACACTTATTTCCTTGCCACGTTGGCTCTATACCGAGTCAAAGAACCAACTCAGTCAAAAAACTTAAGCCATTGGTTGAAAGCCCAAGATTGGCTTCATACGTTATCGCTAAAGAAACAAAATTTTACTCAATCATATAGATGTTCCCCTAGATCTCTATCCATTTCTCCTTAAACCTAGCTTGCCAAAGCCCAATCAGATCAGTTTCTAAGGAAAAGGAGCTGCCTTTTTTGAACCCAGGCCTTGTATATTTATATCATTTAAGAAGCACTTTTTACTTTTTCCTAATATGTCATCCCAATTACTTGATACTGGTACAAATAGTGGTTACACCCTTGTGACTACATTGAATAATTGGGTATGGCTTGATGGAGATGGGCAACAGTAATTGATTTCTGTCTGGACCCACAGTTACATGTCTCTAGGGCTAAACATATTGTTGTGCAAAGTCAAACTCCCAAAGTTAGGGTTTCTCTCCCCTCTCTTTTACTTTAGCCTTTGGATCACTAGATTTCAACGATGGCCCTATCGTGGTCATGTTGACTCAATGGCACCTCTATTGCACCATTGCTTCAAATCTTGGTCGTTTTCTTTCTTTTTTCTCTCCGCTCTCATCCATATCATCATTATCTAAGTTATTCCAAAAAGATGAAGTAATGTTTTATCCCACATGCTCATCAAAAAAATTCTTTATCTATTAACCTATTTTTGCTAATTTCTTTTAAATTCCCTCTAGATAAGTTATCCTTTCTCATCCATATGAATATTTGAGAAAAAAAAGATGTTGATGGAGATAATTGGTCAATAAGTTTTTCTTTCTTTTTGGTAGCATAAATTGATGAGAAGGGAGATATGATTTGTCCCTTCTCATCCATATGAATTTAGTAAAAAAAAAAAAGGGCTTTTCTAAGGTGTACCCATAAGTTTTTGCGTTTTCTAAGTTGTACTCAATGTTTTTTGAAATTCTCAGTAGTACCCTTAAGCTAACCAATATTATTAAGTTATGCCCCTTTTAGCTAATTTTAAGTTAAAAATGTGGTTAATTTTATTCAATCATACTCTTTTAAAGTTTCCTTAGAGATAAATCTAAATCTTTTAAATATTAATTACAATAATATAATCAATTATAGCAAAATTAATAAATATTTTCAATGGAAAATTAATTACAAAGGGCACAACTTAGAAAATTAGGTGAGTTTAAGGGTATGATTGAGAATTTCGAAAAACATTGGGTAATGGTTAGAAAACGCAAAAATTCATGGGTACACCTTAGAAAAACCCAAAAAAAAAAAAGAATGATGATGGAGATAATTAGTCAATGAGTTTTTCTTTTGAATTACTCCTTAACTTTCTATGCCATGTGGTACCGGACCACTCAATCAATCAAAGCCTTAGTCCCATAATTGGGGTCGGCTACATGAAGCAAAAGGATCATTCCATAAGGTCATCTACATAAATTTTCCTCCTCCATCCCCTGCGATGGAGAACTTGTAACTCCAAATGCTTCATGTCCTTTCTAAGCCCTTCCATTCAAGTCATTTTTGGAATCCCCCTACCTTCTTTGAGGTCTCCTTGATCCCACTCTTTCACTCGTCACACGGGGGATGTGGTACCTGACTACTGCCATGTATAAAGAGAAATTTTTTAATTGCCTATCTTTGGTATTATAGGTTATGGTTTATGTTTGGGCATTACAACCCAATATTTGATTGAGCGAAAATTATATATAAGGGTTAATAGCCTACTACAACTTAGCTACTTGTATAAATCTTTTTATAAAATTTATATGAATATATTTTCTGTGTTGTGTTGCTTTTGTCGTACTGTTGCTTGAATTTTTTAAATTTGTTGTTCTTATCCTCATCCCCAGCTAGGTGCAGCTTAGTACCTCATAGAAAATGATGAGAGCTTGTATCAGATTGGTTCACTAAGAATGTACGTAGTATAATGCGATACTTAATTAGCTATCAAATCATATAACATGCTTGCAATTATCATTTGACATCAGTTTGTGTGGGGATGTTCTTTCTTTTGATGTCCCTAACCTATATTCTCTCTCCTCTATTTACTGAAGGCTTGTTGATGATGTGATGATAGAATACTTGACTAATTTATTTTATAGGAAGGTGAAAATAGATAGCTTTTGGGATGCAAGATGAACTAAATGTGGTTATAACTTATAAACCTAAACTTTATTTGTCATTCTTGATTCTAAGCTGACTTTATCAAAATTTATTTCTATCTTCGTTTCTTTTTATTTGCAACATTTACCTAAAACAGAAACTATACGTTTAATGCAACAAATGTTGAACTCTCCATTTTTGGAAAAATATTATAAGTGAAATGACCATTTTACCTAGGATTAAAAAATTTTAAGTCATTAAAATATTAAAAACGGTGGATTAGATTCCTATTTCCATCGTCAATTCTTCATGTTCACCTCACCAATCTCCATCATCATGCTCATCTAACCTATCTCCATCATCATCATCTATTTATCACCAATCTCAACTCTATCTCTAATCTTCACCAAAACCAACAACTTTCATGTCAGTCCCACAATCATCGACCACCTTGAATTTCATCTCACCAAACTAGAGATTCGTTCCCATTAACTTCTTGAACCACCAAGAAATTCGACTTTAACAGCCCAAAAGATTTGATCTTGGTTTCGTATTTCTCCAAACCTGGGATTTCTTCTTCCAATGTCTTGTTTTCTTTCCTTCGACTTGTATTTCATGGGTGGGCAGTTGGGTTCAAATCTGAGTTTCATTTATGGTTTTGTGGGTGGGAGACTTTAGTAGTGAATAGGGGGTTTGTGTGTTCTTTGGATTCGTATTCGGTTTTGCGGGTTCAACTTTGGTATATTGGCTAGTAGTAATGGTGGTGGCTGGTTGTGGTGGCGAGTGGTAGCAATTGGTGGTGAAGGGTTGTGATGGTCAGGTATTGGTTAGTGGTAGCTTTGAATTTGGAAATTTATTCTTAGGTTTTTGATGATGATTTTGGTAATTTTGAAACTGGAAATGTTTTCTTCTTAGATGAGGTTTTTTCTTTTCCAATAATTTTAAGTCCCCTCTTTAATTCGAGGTTATAAAAATAAATTGCCTAGAAGTTTGTATAAGTCCCGTCTTTGCATATAAAAGAAATCCAGTAATGTTCATGACTTGATAAATGATTAGAGATTGTATTCAAATATGTAACGTCAATTCTAGGTCATGTATGTCTTCAAGTGTTTATGCCATGTTGTTGCCTGAAATTCTGTGTGAATTATTATAGTAATTCAAATAACTTCCAATCCACTTAGACCCTTAACTTTCAATCTGTTACCAATTCTTTGAAGTTTGATATATGGTACTATACTAGAAGTTTCACTGATGCTCTGGATGGTAATTTTTGCAGTACTCATTTCCCCCATCATGTGTTGGAGAAGTGGGACGTGTAGGAGCACCTAGTAGGAGAGAAATTGGTCATGGAACACTTGCAGAAAGAGCTCTTGAGCTTATTCTACCCTCAGATGCAGAGTTTCCATACACAATACGTGTTGAGAGTAACATCACTGAAAGTAATGGCTCTTCAAGGTACATTTGCTTTTCAAACTCTTTGCTGTATGCTTTTGGGTCAAAAAGTTTTGATTCATAAAGCAATAGTAGAAGTTTCTACCATGTTTGCTTTCTTTATTAACAGTTGTTTACAATGCAACTAGCTTTCTTTTTTCCTAAATTTATACTGGGTTTTGAAGCATGGCATCTGTCTGTGGAGGTTCTTTGGCACTAGAAGATGCTGGGGTTCCTATAAAGAGTCCTATTGCTGGGATTGCTATGGGTATGGTTTTAGATACAAAAGAATTTGGAGGTGATGGAACTCCGCTCATTCTATCAGACATAACAGGATCTGAGGATGCCTCTGGAGATATGGACTTCAAGGTAAAGTCAAAAAGTATCCTGTCGTGGTTTTGAACTTTTAATTACTGTTAATTCATATTTTGTAATTGCAATGTATTATTCATGATATCCTGGAATCATTTTGGTAATTTAGGTTGCCGGGAATGAAGATGGCATTACAGCTTTCCAAATGGACATCAAGGTTGTCTATTTTTGACTCTTAATTGTATAGGACAACATATTCTTCCTCTCCTAAATCTTTGGTGGCAGTAAATATATCAGAGACTTGTCCATGGGGATGAACGTTTCTTCTATTGATGACAGGTTGGAGGTATTACTTTGCCTGTTATGAAGCAGGCACTTCTGCAAGCAAAGGATGGCAGAAAGGTTATTCTAGGTATATTTTTTTGAGATTTAATGTTGCAAATGGATCTTTGCAACACCCCTCCCTCCCTCTCTCTCTTTGTTCCCCACTTATCTGTATTTTCTGGTAACTTGTTTTCTGCATGTCAATGTGCTTATGTATTTTCTAAATAAATAGTTTATTGTCTGAGAAGATGATTCATATAGGCTAAGGGGGTGTTTGGTATGGATTTAGGATGAGAAATAGAATGGAAACAAATTACGAGTGGAAAGGGTAATTGACGTGGTTTTTAAGTGGTACTCTCAAATAACACTCAAAACTCACGTTTGGATCAATTAAATTCCCACTCCTGACACATTTAATTGAAGACTAACTAATTAGTACACTCCTGAAACTAATTAAGGATCTTAATTCGATTTTCACTCCTGAATTCACGAATTTATGAAAGAATCTTGAACAATTTAACTCTTTAAATTTGCGCAAGAAAGAAACGAATTTTATTAAAATTCAATGAATAAAACTTATGTTGTTACATAGGATTCTTAGGCTATTTATAGGTAAATATCCTAACAACTTAATAACAACCCTAAATAACTTAGACAACTTGCAAAAACTTTCAAAAAAAATACGCCCCTATGGCTTATCCACAAAACCGGATTTGCCACATAAGCACACATGCACAACTTGATCTTTATCTTGAATCATTTTGCACAAATCCTAACGTTTAAAAATCTATTCTAACAAACTATCTAGAAATGAAATAAACAACAGAAAATCTTCAATTTTATTTTTTGGAAGCTCACCAAAAAGAAGCCAAAAGAACGTCTTCAAGATCGCCAGAACAGAACGGACTAACATATTAAAAGTTAACATCTTACTCCACCAGTGCAATATATAAGCGACTAATGGTGTTGGCATAGGAAGCCATCATGAACACCTACAGTGTCCAATTCCTTCACCATTGTCATCCATACCTGTAACTTATCTCTATCAAACCCAATAAGATTCATTATAAGGTTGATTGGCTCATCCACTATTGGTGCATTATAGGATATGTCACTTATAATCAAATTCACATCATTCTCCGCTAGTTGAAAAGAATTTGCCCTCAAATTCACATCACCATAGTAAGGTGAGAGATCTCCAATGTTGAAAGTAGCACTCACATTACCATACTTATGAGGCAAATCGATTTTATAGGCATTGTTTCCATATGCTTCAATCACCTCAAAGGTCCATCAGCTCTAGACATCAACTTATTCTTGCGTTTATGTGGAAAACGCTCCTTTCTGAAATGAATCCATACCAAATCACCAGGTTTGAAAACATGTTGAGTTCTGTTCTTGTTAGGTCGCCTCCTGTAGACCTCATTCATCTTAGAAATCTTCTTTTTCACTGCTTCACACGTTTTGTTGAAGACTTCCACTCGTTTTTGCGCATATACATGGATTTCGTCTCTAGCCAATGGAATTAGATCAATGGGCATATATGGATTGATTCCATAATCAACTTCGAATGGGGAATGTTTTGTGATGGATGAAATAGCTCTGTTGTAAGCAAATTCAGCATGACATAGGCGCACATCCCAACCTTTTTGTGTTTTACTCACAAGGCCATGCAGCAAAGTACCCAATGTTCTATTCGTGACTTCAGTCTAACCATGTGTTCGAGGGTGATGAGAAGTACTAAAAAGCAGCTTGGTACCAACCATCTTCCACAAACACTTCCAAAAGTGACTCAAAATTTCGAATCTCTGTCACTTACCACACTTCTGGGAATTCCATGTAGCTTCACAATTTCTTTGAAGTATAGATCTGCAACATGTTCAGCATCATTATTTTATTAATGGCCACAAAATGCGCCATCTTGGAAAATCCCAGAAGTTGATTCCATTTGAACTCACCTTTCTTCATCAATTCAGTAAGAAGAGCCATGATAGTAGAGAAATTTCGTATGAACCTCCTGTAGAACAAAGCTAGACCATGAAAACTCCTGACTTCATGCACATTTGTAGGTATCTTCCAAGTTTTAACAGCTTCAATTTTGGAGGGATCCACCATAATACCTGCGCCACTTACAATGTAACGAAGGAAAACAATCTTTTCCTGGAAGAAGTCACACTTTTCCAACTTTCCATATATTTTCTGCTCGAGTAACTTACTAAACAATTGCCTCAAATGATCTAGGTGCTCATGAATGTCTGCTATAAACAAGAATATCATCCAAATAGACAATAATAAAATTGTTTAGAAAAGGCCTCAATACCTCATTCATCAACTTCATGAACGAACTAGGTGCATTGCATATACCAAAAGGCATCACCAACCACTCATATAGACCCTGTTTAGTCTTAAAAGCAGTATTCCATTCATCTGCTTCACGAATTCTTAACTGATGATAGCCACTTCTCATATCTATTTTTGAAAACATACTTGCGCCATGTAGTTCATCCAACATATCCTCAAAGTCTAGGCATAGGAAATCTATACTTGATGGTTATGTACTGCCCTAGAATCAATGCACATTCTCCAAGAGCCATCTTTCTTAAGCACCAGTAAAGCAGTAACTGCGCATGGACTCATTGATTCTCGAGCTAACCCTTTTTGCATCAATTCATCAATTTGGCGCTTGAATTCCTTAGGTGCTTCAGGATCACATCTATAAGCAGGCTTATTAGGAATAGGTGCTCCAGGAATAAAATCAATAGCATGTTCAATTCCTCGAATTGGGGGTAGTTCATAACACATGAGCAAACTCTTCAAGTAAAGGAGTGAGGCACAAATTTGTAGATACCTTATCTGAAGTTGTTTCCTTTACAAAGAGAATATATGTAGGGTTTCCTTGTTCCACCTCCTTTTCAAATTCCTTTGCAGAAAGGAATTAACTAGTTTGTTTCTGGTCCTTCCCTGCAGATGGAACCAATGGTAGGAGATTTATTCATTTTTTACTCTTCAATACAGAGTAAACATTCGATTCTCCGTTATGTTGCACCTTTCTATCATACTGCCACGGTCTTCCCAGGAGCAATTGGCATGCAGTCATAGGCACAACATCACACCACAATTCGTCATTATATAGTCCAATTGTTAAATTGATCAGCGCTTGCTTCTTTACTTCAATCCCCTTTGTATTATCGAGCCAATTCAATTTATAAGGACTATTATGGTCTCTTTACGTCAATTTCAGTCTTCTTACCAGATCTTTAGATGCTACATTCGTGCAAGACCCACTATCAATGATCAAATTGCATAGATATGGACCAATCTTGCAAATACTGTGAAATAAGCTTTCTCTCTGCATTGCATGTGCTTCTACTGCTGAATGCAATGCTCTTCTAACCACAAAAGCTTCGCCACCTTTTAGCAATGGAGGTTGATTCACAGTTTCTAGAGTGTCTTCATCAGTATCCTCCCCTCATTGGTTTTGAATGATGTCCCCATTATCTTCAACCACAATCTGGTAAATGTCTTCCTCAGTTGCCCATAATCTAGTCTGTTCCATAGCCAATGTGTGTCTAGAGGAACAAGAGGAAGCAAGATGACCATAACCTTGACATTTAAAACATCTCATTCGATCTTCATATTCTGCTTTAGAAACCACCTTCTTTGGTTTTTCCCCTGAAGAGAAAGGAGTTGCTGGAACTGTATTTAGTTGTGGTGTTTGATTTGCTTTTGTGTTTTTACTCAAGTCCGGAAGAGTGTAGGTAGATTTACTAGTGAAGGGCATAAAATTGCTTGTGGAATCCCCTTTGGCATGTTTCTCCACCGTCAATGCCAATTTGCAGAGATCATCAAAAGTGTGATATAGAGCCAAATCGAGCTCCTTATCAATATTTTTGTTTAAGCCCTTCAAAAATCTTGCCATCTTCATATGTTCTTGTTCCTCCAAGTCATAAAGCAAAGATAACCTTTTAAATTCAGCAATATAGTCACGCACACTCATGGTGCCTTGGTATAGAGAAGTCAACTTGACATAATTTTGCTGATCAAAGTCAAAAAGCACATATTTGGCACGCAACTTCTTCTTAAGGTGAGACCAGGTGACGATTTTTGCTTTGTTTTAGCGTTTTCTCTTGGCTTTATTGCCTTCATATCACAATCCTGCATTCTTAGTTTATCTGATATAAGCAATTTTAAAGGTTCTTTTATCATCAAAACCTTTATACTCAGCAATCTTCTCCACTTGTCTTTCTCATTCAAGATAGTCATCTGGGGAACCTTGGCCACTGAAGTCATCAAGTTTATTGCCACGATCATCAAACTTAGGGTTGCTTTTGGGACGTTTTTTATGGGAATCTGAGGAAGAAGACGAGTGAAAACCTTCATCAACAACATCATCCCCACGAAAATAATGCACAGACTGAGTATCGAATTTGCGTTGCAATTCCCGTGCCAAAACATCAATGCGGACATTATCTTGTTTGTGTCTCACGTCCATAGCTTCGAGCTTAGTCATCATGTCTTGAATTAATTGTGTTAAATTAGCTTCCCCCATGATGGATTGAAAAGAACTGTGCTTGATGTCGATTTTAAGTGGTACTCTCAAATAACACTCAAAACTCATGTGTGGATCAATTAAATTCCCACTCCTAGACGAATTTAATTGAACACTAACTAATTAGCACACTATTTAAACTAATTAATTAGGATCTAAATTCGATCTTCACTCATGAATTCACGAATTTATGAAAAAATCTTGAACAATTTCACTCCTTAAATTTGCGCAAGAAAGAATTGAATTTTATTAAAATTCAATGAATAAAACTTATGTTGTTACATAGGATTCTTAGGCTATTTATAGGTAAATATTCTAACAACTTAATAACAACCCCAACTAACTTAGACAACTTGCAACCAATACAAAAAAAAAACACGCCCTTATGGCTTATCTACAAAACTGGATTTGCCACATAAGAACACATGCACAACTTGATCCTTATCTTGAATCATTTTGCACAAATCCTAACAATCAAAAATCTATTCTAACAAACTATCTAGAAATGAAATAAACAACATAAAATCTTCAATTTTATCTTGTGGAAGCTCGCCAAAAAGAAGCCCAAAGAACGTCTTCAAGATCGCCAAAACACGCAATCAAGAAGCTTCACCATTTTCTTGATTTTTCAAGAACCCTTCCAAGAATGCATCTTTTAATCAAGAAACCTTCCAAGATCGAATCTTTTAATCAAGAAACATTCAAGAAACCATTCAACATGCTCCAAAGATACGTTTGAAGGAAAACTCTACCTAAAAAGACTCACACAAAATAAAGCAATGATGTCCAAAATGAGAAAAACCCTATCAAGTGAAGTGGGGAAAAACTCATGGACCAAACCAACTTGTTCCCTGCAACCACCATCTGTATCCATCCTGTAAAGTGCTTAAATTAATATCTAATCAGATATATTCAATGACAGACTAACATATTAAAAATTAACACCATACTCCACCAGTGCAATATATAAGTTACTAATGGTGTTGGCTTAGGAAACCATCATTAACATCCATAGTGTCAAGTTCCTTCACCATTGTCACCCATATCTGTGGCTTACCTCTATCAAACCCAATAGGATTCATTATAAGGTTGATTGGCTCATCCACTATTGGTGCATTATAGGATATGTCACTTATAATCAAATTTACATCAGTAATATTAGGTGTTAGCATTATAAGTTGTTTGGTATGACTTAGAAATTGCAATGGAAATAAAATTAAAGGGAAAGGATTTTGTTACCATAGGATTGGGAAGGGTAACAAAGTGGGGGTAATTATTACGCTTATGTAATGGATTGTGTTACCAAGACCTCATAGCAAACAATAGGTAATGAAAATTGTTACTTGATTCCATTTCCTACACTCAAATTTAACATACCAAACATGCTCTAAAAGATGTTCTTATATTATTTTGGACTAAAAATTGAGAATCCAAGAACAATTTCGGATTAAGATTCATGTGTGCAATTAGACCCACAGTTTGTGTTACCAATTTTTTATGCGATGCTTCTTGGCCATGTTTTTTTTAATCTAATTTGTCTTTCTTCAGCTGAGATGTCAAAATGTTCGCCTCCTCCATCAAAAACACTTTCTAAATATGCTCCATTAATTTATGTCATGAAAGTAAGTGATCCCCTGATACTCAACATTATTTTTCTTAATGTGTAATTAATTTATTTTAAGGTTGCTTGTGATGTAATATAGGTCATGCCATCAAAGATTAATCTAGTTATTGGAAGTGGAGGAAAGACAGTAAGGAACATTATTGAGGAAAGTGGGGTTGAATCTGTTGACACTATTGATGATGGAACGGTAAGCACATTTTTCTTTTCCATCAATATTCTTTGTCTTCCCTCTGCAGTTGTAATCTAACCAAGGATTATGACTTACTCTTTATTGCAGGTAAAAATTGCTGCAAGGGATTTGGCAAGCCTTGAGAAAGCCAAAGCTATGATTGGAAATCTGACAATGGTACCCAGCGTTGGGGATATCTTCAGGTATGTTTTCTGAGGAAAACTTCTTGGCTTTGCTTAATTTTTATCTTAGTCAGAACAGTGAACGCTTGGTTCTCATTGAACTGGGATTTAATGCTTGAGTGACAGCAAAGCCTTATGACTCATCAATTTACTATGATCTATGGTTTTTTCAATAGAATTTATAATTCCAGACTGAGATATTCATGCATTTTTTTTTATTTAAAGAATTGGCACAAATATGTTGTGGCATCCTACCTATTGAGCGAAACTGTTAATTTGAGTTTGAGGAAGAACTTTTAGTTGTCCACATTTTGTATGAATAATTTAGCTTATCTTTACATCTCTAAATATCAAACAAAAAAAAAAAAAGCTGTTGTGGGTTGGCTTGTCCCATTTACTATGTGTATTTAATATTTTGGCATGTTAGTCAAACTAATGAAATCTGAACTAACAAGTAACAAAATTGTTAATGCATGCCATTACTCCATCTGTCACCTCTTTCTTATTGATGTGGCTAATGTCAATTGTGATGATGACAAGTTATGAAGATTTGTATTTTTTAACACTCATTTACAATGTAGTGTTGAAATAATTTCTTTCCTACCAATGATCCTACATCTACACTCTAGGTTTTAGAAAATTAAGTAATTGAAGCCCTCATGCCCCTCACTATAGACACCCTGCTCGGTTGCTCCCAAATACGAGAGACCTTGATGTCATTATCAGACTTCGCTGTGTAAAAATTTAAGTCAATGTGCTCACAGGACTACTTGGGACATTGTGTCTTTGATTTTTTATATTCTTTATGGAATAATTTAGAAAGCATTTGGAAGGGTAACTTGCAATTTATTGTGTTCTTTCTTACCAGGACTTGTGAAATCAAATCAATTGCTCCTTATGGTGTTTTTGTTGAGATAGCCCCTGGGCGTGAGGTGATTTTATTTTTCTCGTCTTCTATGGTTTAATCACTTTATCTGTACATTTGTCGTCCATTGTACTATCTTGTAGTGCTTTATTTATGTCCTCTTACACATGAATACATGATGACCTTCTGAAGTTAATCTTATGAGCTTTCTTTTGACAATTGTTTTTTTATGCTAAGCTGTTAACGTATGAAAATTTGGATTTATTTAATTTCACTTTTTCTAATCAGGTGTATTTTCAAATGGTACACAATATATATGTCCACATGGTACCCCGCAACTTAGATTCAATGCATGTCTCGAAGAAAACTATTAGACAATCAATCAATCAATCACAGCCTTAATCCCAATATTGGGGCCGGCTATATGAACCAAAACTAATCATTCCATGTGGTCATCCACATAAAGTTTCCTCCTCAATCCCCTGTGAACGAGAACCTCATTCTCTAGTAAATCTAAAAGCTTCATATCTTTTCTAACCCCTTCCCACCAAGTCATTTTCGGTCTCCCCCTACCTCGTTTGAGACCTCCATGATCCCACCCTTTCACTCGTCGCACCGAGGCTCTCTCAGGTCTTTGTCTCATATGTTCGAACCAACGCAAGTGATTTTCCCTTAATTTTCTTGCGATGTCTACAACACCAACTTTTCGGCGTATGACTTCATTTCTGATTCTATCCCTTAGAGTATTCCCGCACATTCGTTTGAACATCCGCATCTCCGTAACTACTACTTTTTGAATGTGCTCCTTCTTATAAGCCCAACATTTTGTAATGTAGAGCAACACTTGTCTTATGACAGTCCTGTATAATTTCCCTTTCAAACTTTAACAAAATGTTTTTGTCACATAACACTCCCGTGGCTGCTCTCCATTTAAGCCATCCAGGTTTAATCCTATGTGTCGCATCTTGGTCAATATCACCATGATTTTGGATAAATGACCCGAGATATTTAAAACATTCCCCCATATATAGAACTTTTCCGTCCAACCTTACCACATCATCACTTACCCTCCTCTTAGTCCCAAAGCGGCATTCCATATATTTCGTTTTACTTCGACTTAACTTAAACCCTCTAGACTCCAACCTTTGTCTCCATTGCTCTAATTTGGCATTAACCCCTTCTTTAGTTTCATCTACCAATACGATATCATCCGCAAACCACATGCACCATGGTACTGGATTAACTTGTTACTTCATCTATAACCACTGCAAAAAGAAATGGCTTCACGACAACTCTTGGTGCAACCCAATTGTTATAGGAAAGTCTTTAGTCAACCCACCATAAGTCCTAACATTTGTAGACACCTCCCGATACAGATCCCTAACCAGGTCAATATACCTTCGTGGTATACCTTTCTTCATCATTACCCACTAAAGTACATCTCTTGAAACATTGTCATAAGCCTTCTTTAGAACAATGAAAACCATATAGAGGTCCTTCTTCTGCGCCCTATAGAACTCCATCATTTGTCTTAACAAATGAATTGCTTCCATAGTGGATCCCCCATGCATAAAACCAAATTGGTTTTCAAAAATGCTTGTGCATGCCCTCAACCTGTGTTCTATCACCCACTGCTTCATAGTGTGGCTCATAAGCTTGATCCCTCGATAGTTTGAACATTCTTGGGCATCTCTTTTGTTCTTATAAACTGGAATCAAAGTTCTCTTTTGCCAATCTTGTGGCATCCTCGAAGTCTTCCAGACATTGTTAAACAAATCTGTTAGCCAGTCAATACCCAACACCTCCACACCTCTTGGCATACCATGAGGCCCAATTGCTTTCTTTGGTTTCATCTTCTTCGAAGCAGTCTCCACCTCTACCCTTCTAATCCTCCGCACATATTCCATATTAATTTCCTCCGCATCCACTGACGTATCTCCTGTGACCCCTCCTTGACTCCCACTATAAATTCATCGAAGTACCCGTGGCACCTGTCTTTTACGTCCTCATGTTGAACCAAAACCTTGTGGTTCTTGTCTTTAACACACTTTACCAAGCTAATAGCCGTCCTCGCCTCCTGTTTTCTCTTTGTCGTTCNTCACTCGTCGCACCGAGGCTCTCTCAGGTCTTTGTCTCATATGTTCGAACCAACGCAAGTGATTTTCCCTTAATTTTCTTGCGATGTCTACAACACCAACTTTTCGGCGTATGACTTCATTTCTGATTCTATCCCTTAGAGTATTCCCGCACATTCGTTTGAACATCCGCATCTCCGTAACTACTACTTTTTGAATGTGCTCCTTCTTATAAGCCCAACATTTTGTAATGTAGAGCAACACTTGTCTTATGACAGTCCTGTATAATTTCCCTTTCAAACTTTAACAAAATGTTTTTGTCACATAACACTCCCGTGGCTGCTCTCCATTTAAGCCATCCAGGTTTAATCCTATGTGTCGCATCTTGGTCAATATCACCATGATTTTGGATAAATGACCCGAGATATTTAAAACATTCCCCCATATATAGAACTTTTCCGTCCAACCTTACCACATCATCACTTACCCTCCTCTTAGTCCCAAAGCGGCATTCCATATATTTCGTTTTACTTCGACTTAACTTAAACCCTCTAGACTCCAACCTTTGTCTCCATTGCTCTAATTTGGCATTAACCCCTTCTTTAGTTTCATCTACCAATACGATATCATCCGCAAACCACATGCACCATGGTACTGGATTAACTTGTTACTTCATCTATAACCACTGCAAAAAGAAATGGCTTCACGACAACTCTTGGTGCAACCCAATTGTTATAGGAAAGTCTTTAGTCAACCCACCATAAGTCCTAACATTTGTAGACACCTCCCGATACAGATCCCTAACCAGGTCAATATACCTTCGTGGTATACCTTTCTTCATCATTACCCACTAAAGTACATCTCTTGAAACATTGTCATAAGCCTTCTTTAGAACAATGAAAACCATATAGAGGTCCTTCTTCTGCGCCCTATAGAACTCCATCATTTGTCTTAACAAATGAATTGCTTCCATAGTGGATCCCCCATGCATAAAACCAAATTGGTTTTCAAAAATGCTTGTGCATGCCCTCAACCTGTGTTCTATCACCCACTGCTTCATAGTGTGGCTCATAAGCTTGATCCCTCGATAGTTTGAACATTCTTGGGCATCTCTTTTGTTCTTATAAACTGGAATCAAAGTTCTCTTTTGCCAATCTTGTGGCATCCTCGAAGTCTTCCAGACATTGTTAAACAAATCTGTTAGCCAGTCAATACCCAACACCTCCACACCTCTTGGCATACCATGAGGCCCAATTGCTTTCTTTGGTTTCATCTTCTTCGAAGCAGTCTCCACCTCTACCCTTCTAATCCTCCGCACATATTCCATATTAATTTCCTCCGCATCCACTGACGTATCTCCTGTGACCCCTCCTTGACTCCCACTATAAATTCATCGAAGTACCCGTGGCACCTGTCTTTTACGTCCTCATGTTGAACCAAAACCTTGTGGTTCTTGTCTTTAACACACTTTACCAAGCTAATAGCCGTCCTCGCCTCCTGTTTTCTCTTTGTCGTTCTATAGATTTCTTTTTCTCCCTCTTTAGAGTCTAATTTTTAATAAACCTCCTGAAAAACCTTTTTTTTCGCTTGCCGGACAGCTATCTTTGTCTTACATTTAGCATCCTTCTACTGTGGGAAGGTTTCCTCGGTCCTACATTTTCCCAATGCTAGATAACAATCTCTTTTTTGTTTTATTGCTACTTTCACCTCTTCATTCCGCTAAGAAGTATCTTTATACATCATACTCCTTCCCCTTGATTCCCCTAAGACCTCCTTGGCCAAGTTAAGAAAACAATTCTTCATCTATGACCAAGCTACATCTGGATCCGCCGCTGTATCCCGATTCGCCTCATTGATCACTTTCTTTTTTGAAAACCTTAGCATTTGCATCCCTTAGGTTCACCATCTTATCCTTGGCTCCCTTTTACTACATTTCTTTTTCCCACTCTCTTTTAAACGGATAGTCATCAACAATAGCTACTATTTGGTAATCACACTCTCTTCTGGGATGACCTTGCTATCTTTGCAACTTTGTCTATCCTCCCTCCTTGTGAGTAGGAAGTCTATTTGAGTTGCATTTGCTCCACTACGAAAAGTTATTAAGTGGGAATCTCGCTTCTTAAACCAAGTATTAAGTCATACGAGTGGGCAAAATCCAATATGGTCTCTCTGTTAGCGTCTCTTTGCCCGTAACGAAAACCCTCATAAACACTCTCAAAACCATCACGATGGTCCCCAACATGCCCATTCAAGTCGCCTCTAATATATAACTTCTTAGTGTAAGGGACACGTTGGACCACCTCATCAAGATCCCCCTAAAAATTGTCGTATCTCCTCTGCACTTAGTCCAACTTGGGGCGCATAAGCACTGATAACATTAACAATCTCCTTACCACACAATAACTTCACCCTTATTAACTTATCTCTCTTCCAATAAGTCTCGATTACCTCTTGCGAAAGCCACTTATCAAGGACTACACCTACTCCATTCCTAACTCCATCACCATGATCCTTGTCTTGTCCACCATACACCACCTTATACCCTAAGATCAAGCGTCGAGCTTCTTGTCCAGTCCACCTTGTCTCTTGAAGGCATATGATGTTTACTCTTCTTCTCTTCATTACATCCACCACTTTTGCTAATTTCCTCGTAAGAGACCCCACATTTTACAAGAACCAACCCTTAAACCAACCGTAGGCTCCTTCCTCTTTCGCTCTCTTGCACTACTTACAATTTTTTGTTTATTTGACCCCACCACCTGACGGTGTGGCGCGTCACCTCGGGGCGACAACTTAGCAACCCTTGCTTATTTATCACTACACCTGGGTCTGGAAAGTGCAGCGCGTCGCTGAGTAGGGAACGCCCCCACAAAATCATCATTTTAGCTCATGTCATACAATGTGACTAAGTTTTACACTGGCTGTCGCTAATCTACCACAACCCTCCTTTATTGAGGCTTGGGACTGGGAGTGGGTGAACCCACTGTCTCGAAGAAAACTGTTAGACGAACATTACAATTTATTCTTCCCCCTTCTTATCTCTTCTTTTTTCCACACAACCTCAGTAATTTGTAACCAACATCTAGACAACCTCCATAACAACCCAGACTTGGAAGTTGAGATTTGAGCAGTTAATGAGGGGCTGTTTTGTGGAGGCAAGGTATCAAGGAGAGAAATGGTGGTGAGACAATCAGAAGGTGGGTATAGATGCGAGGTAATTATAAGCAACTACGAAAATCGAAGATGATTTTAGCTCTCCATTGTTGAAAAATAACAGGTGGAACAACTTGTTGAGCTTATTTCCTTAACTTCACTCATACCAAATCACAGGTGGAACAACTTGTTGAGCTTGTATTCTTATCGTCACTCATATCAAATCACTTGAACCCACTTTATGAGTTACTTCCATGAGTAGCTCATAATTTATAGTATTGAACTCATAGAATGACCTTAACTCTACAATCAAATAAACAATGCACAAAATAATCAATGCTCAATCTTTTTTGTTCCTTATGTATTTGTAGAAGTGTATAACAAAGTCTATGGTTGATTGATTTTATTATTGATCAATAACTGATGAGAATTTTCTAAATCATGAGTTGAAATTAGAAAATTACATTTGTACAATGAAGACAAATTAAATTGTATTTATGGTGTAGCAAGTTAGCAACTGTCACGGAGTGCTTTAAAGGTAAAGCAAATTAGTGATTGGTGCCCATGTCATTTATCATTCAGTTGATCAGAGCAATAGAGGATCAGGTGGCATTAAAATTGTACCCATTGAAAAATCCCAAAAGTAAAAGGGTACTACATAGAATTTCCCATATTGTTTTTGTAATATATATAATTCGTTGCCCAATTACTTTGGTCTCATGAAAAGGCCTCAATTTGTGAGCAGGGTTTGTTTTTCCAAAATTGTCTTAGTGCGTTGTAATATTATACTGATAAGTTTTATAATTTCTATTCAGGGACTATGCCACATTAGTGAACTGAGTCCCGGTTATCTCTCAAAGGCCGAAGATGTAAGTGTTGACTGAACTTTTTTTTATCAGTGTATTGTTTTGCAATTCTAATACGCTTGTAATCATTTCCAGGTATTTAAAGTTGGAGACCGGATAGATGTTAAACTTATTGAGGTTTGTGCTTCCCCTATGCAACCTTATGAATGTGATTTTGTCACTTTTGTGGTCTTTACTCAATATCCTGTTACAGACTTCACTAACCTCAGATCAGTGTGCCATTATCGTTTTTAACTTGTTAGCGTTTGGATTGGATATCATAGATTTGAGCAATATATGCATGTAAATGTTGCATTTGTGTTCTGTTTCTGATGTTAAGTATCCCTTCCTGAATAGCCAAAACTAACATTTTAGGTTGTCAAAAGATGATATTTAGGGTGATACCATATTTTGAACTATTAAGCTAAAAGAATTTTACAGGATCTTCAAAAATTATTTATTTATTTTTTATTATTATTTTTTGGCATATTTTGCATTTGAACATTTGAAGTATTACATGATTTTGAGAGTCCGCGTTGACTGTGGAAAGCTACAGAGTAAGTGCTACACCTTAATCCTCTAACCTTGTCGTTGTAGTGGGTTTTTGGCAATTTATGATAACGGGGTTTTTTGAATGCTAGGGCCAAGATTTTCTACTATTTAATTTGCACATCTCATTCATGTCTTTGTAGTGGGCATTTGCATTAAGGATGAATTACTCTTGCTTTGAACATCATGCTTCAATTGTTGAATGATTCAATTTTTCTTTACACGGTGTAGGTGAATGAGAAAGGCCAGCTTCGCCTTAGTCGCCGTGCTTTGATTCCTAATACAGATCCATTGATGCCCAGCACGAAGCCTCGAACACCTGCTGCTTCCAAAGATGGTTCTTCTGCCAAGAGTGCTCCTAAGAAAGTTACTGGTACAGAGAAAGACAGATTAATAGAAGATAGTGCTGTAATAACAAATATCACTTTAAAATCTCCAAGGGCCCCTTCAAAGGACACCACAGAGAGTGTCTACCCTCCTGGAAAGGTTGTTAAAGATAGACCTAAGAAGGCAAGCAAAGCAACAACTGGTGGTGCTCCTAATGAAAGTGAGAGTAGTCTAGTAAATAAAGAAAGCTAATATTTAAAATTGGATAGTTAGAGTATTAGATAGTCAGCAGTCATCATCAAACAAAGCCCTAGCCGAGAATATTAAGAATCAAAGTTTGTCCATCTTTGTGCTAAGCAGAACTAAGGTATGACCTTGTATAGTTGTATTCCATATTGATATTTAAGAATAATACTTCGTAATTTTTAGCATGCTAGATCAAAAACATTAGTAGTAGAATCCTGAGTTACATTTTGCTGTTAATCATAACTTGCTAGAACATGCTAAATTTATTGGTGTTAGCTGCGAACTTTGACGTGTAAATTTTATGAATTTGTGACATTTTGTAATGTACGTCGAGATAAATTAAATTGGTAACTATGACTTCTACATTTTTTCATAAGTGGGATTTTCTTTCGAATATCATAGGAGCATGAGTTTTTATGTGATTTGAGCAATTGTTGTTCGACAAGTGATGATTTGAGCATTCTTTATGATTTAATGTGCTAATTCTACATTTTTGTGCATTCAT
Organism: Suaeda aralocaspica; assembly: GCA_016808085.1. NCBI lineage: Eukaryota > Viridiplantae > Streptophyta > Magnoliopsida > Caryophyllales > Amaranthaceae > Suaeda > Suaeda aralocaspica. Next base: position 515,716 of record PYUH01000027.1, on the reverse strand, counting down.
TTGGCAGGACCCCTGTTAGTCGAACACATGAAAATTTTCACCTTGAAAGAAAGAAGTCGTGAAAGGGGTGAGGAACTAGGCCGAGGTACATAAGGCAGTAGTGAAAGCAGCTTACTCCAAAACCAAGACCAAGACCAAGACCTAAACCTTGAACCTAGAATCTTACACTTTCATCCAAGCCAAGTTAGTGACATACTAAATCGATTTCAGCTTAGTATAGCAATGGTAATAATAATAATTTTTTTTGTGCCATAGTTATTTTGGTATAATAAAACAATTTTTTGCCCTGTTAGTTGCCATCATATTCCAATATCTTGCTTAACAAGTATTGTTGCAATGATGCTCATGTGAAGGCAATATTTTAGTAAAGATAAATTCCATTAAATTAATAGTAGGAAGATATGACAGTCTTTTTCTATGTGCCACTCATGGAAAATTGGATTGTTTGAAATGTATATCTTTCATTCTCACAATTAAACTTCATGCTAACCTCACTAGCTGCTTGAAGCTAATTAGCTAATGCCTTAAATCTGCTTCACTTGATGACTTTCAAAGTTTTAAACTGTATGTTTCTTTTTTTTGGCTCCCAACTAGTTGGATCTTTTGAAGCATCACTGCATAACCACTAGAAGATCTTCCAATTATTGACCTCCAATCAAAATCTGAATATGTTTTAAAGTTACAAGTGTCACTACCATCCAACAAAAATTCCTTTGTATTTTATGTGGGAAAAATTAGTGATAAATATCTCATTTGAAATAATAATTCCACCTTTTGAATATTATTGATTAATTCCACAGTTGCCCATGGTTAGAATATATTTGTCCAATTTTACTTATATTGGTAAATCAAAAACCTCTTTCTTCCCAAAACCAACTTCATTGTACAAAAGCCTTCGAAAAACTTGTCTCCTTCCCTTCATCTTCTTCCCCAACAACAAAAATTCATTATCCTGATCAACTCCATTTTCCAATCAATATCCTATCTTATCATTTTCCTTGTAGCTAAGAAGATGCAATCTCTTTGAACTGTAAATGAAGTAAACTTATAATTATTTTTGTTTGATTTGTTTTCTATAACAAAATATATATGGAAGAAAAATGGTGTGGAACGATAAGTTTATTATTCAATAACTAAAAACTTCCAAAGCATCAACTAAAGTACTAGTATGCTCAACTAATTAGTCCTAGTGAAAAAGCTTGACCAATTAGTGTCATTTAGAAACTAAAGCATAAAGAAAAGTAAGCGTAATGTCAATTAATAACTTCAATTTGAAGGTTTTAGATGCACTTAGCGAAATTTTAAGAATCATATTCTTATTATCTAAAATAAGATCACCATGCTTAACGATTAGGATTATTTAATAGTTTAGATTATACATTTGAAGCGTGAATTCCACGAAAATTAGTACTACGAACACCGGAGACTAGAGCCTCGAACGTTGCTTCTCTATTCAGTCCATGGGTACAGATTGATCTAACACCAATGCTAGTTGGAATAACAGATCAAACTAATATTTGTTAGTAAACAAAACTCGCATGCAAAAGGATTCAAAAAGAAAGAAAAGGTATTTAGGAATTTATAATTAGGCTATCAATTTTCCATAAAAGTGATAAAACTCTTAATTCTCATTATTATAATAATTAGGTTAAGCCCATAAAATCTCCTCTTTTCCTATTGGCCGATTTTATAACATAAACCTGTAATGGGCTTTTATCCATAATCGATCTATACCACTTTGTGTGACCTTATAGGATCCATTTAGTTAGGCTTCGAGTTGACTTTCAAGTCCAAAGGTCATTAGTACTGTCAAGCAACGGTATAATGACCTAATTATCTCCATAAATTGATCCATATCATATTCAATAATTGCACATCTGACAAGGACATAATTCCTTCAATCTCCCACTTGTTTGAGACAAGTGTGCAATCCTCAAGTTCCTTAAGTCTCTTAATGTCTGATTTCTGTGATTGCATCTCTATGTCGTGATCACACTCATACTCAAATCGTTTCTTGATATCCGAGTTTGATTTGTTAACTGAATGATTAATCATATAATCCATTTGAGCATGGCAATGCATTTTCCAATTGCCCCTCTTCAAGAGGCCTAAGACACCAATCCTCATCTTGTTAGGAGGACTTATTCAATTTTATATAACCAAAACTCCCACTCAACTTTTAGCAGTCTAATCATTGCCTTTATATTCTCCTTGACAATGTTAAAATCATACTAATCATTGCATGGTTGTAGTGTTATACTCATGTATAAGGAATCCACTAAACATAACAACAATGAAATTCAAAAAACATTTTAATGAATTTCAAGTAGGTTAAGCCAATATGCATTCACAATGCATAACTATGTAATCGATTAAACATTTGTATGTTTCAATAGCCCTTGAAACTACGCTATCAATGACCTTACATACTAGTCATTTAATCTTCTTAAACTAGGGATAATAAAATAACATGTGAATTCAGTTCATTTTAATAGAGTTTCAATTATTAAATTACGCATTTGATAAACCTATTGAATCTTGCAAAATACTGCTAGACATTTTATTTAATACTAAACCATGATTAAATAATTAATTTGAAAGTCAATTTCAAAACAAATAAACATAATATCAAGTTTTGCGATTATGAATATTGCTTTCATAATTCATCAACTTCCAACAAAAACACATCCATTCACCGATAATTAATGTGTTTCATTTCCATAGCTTTATTATGACTTTCATACTTTGGCTTTGAGAGTGGTTTAGTTAACGGATCACTAACTTTTGTATATCTTGCATCTACGTATCTTTCAACAACTAACTCAATCTCTCCACTATACACCAAGAAACCAACCTCAATGCTTCATAAGCATTTAAGTTATTCATAGTTGCACACCAATGTGACATGCCTAGATTTCACATAGCTCATCATGTTTTTGTAGACATTAAATCTTGCTAAATGTAATGCTATGTTGCATAGTTATGGAGTTATCTCTTAGATTCCTCCATATTAAATCTCTTTAGAGACCTATCAATATAAGTTTACCGGCCCGCGCTTAAAGCAATCATCTTCTTGGATCTTAATTAAGTTCCCAGAATCACGTGCTTTCCATATCCTAAATCTTTCATAGAAACATGCTTTCTAGACTAAGAAGAATATAATACTCCCACTTAATTTCTTATATACCCACATAAAACCTTTTATTTCTAAGAAAATCAAACCATTTGATTAACTTATAAAATCAAAGATTTCATCTCCAAATGATTCATTCATCTATCAATAAACATGCATTGTATCAAACCATCTTTTGGAGTCTTTGACTCATCACAATCACTTTGCTTATAAGTAATTTCTACACTTTCTAAAAGTAGAATAATAATTGAACTCCCACTCAAAATAAAATCTACATATTTCAATGTTAGAGTACATGGCTTACAAGACTTTAATGGAGCTATAACAACAATAGGATTCCTCATAACAATTTGTGCATTCTTGTTGCTCAACTCAAACATAACTCCAACTTGTCCTTTAGGAATAAAATCCTTTACCAAAAGGACACCATCTTGAGCAACAAACATCTTTGTGCTTTTGATGATAGAAGTAATAACTTATTGTTTCTTTTGGATATCCCACAAACTAGATTTGTGTTCAAGGTTATAAGAGGGTAAACGTTTTACACAAATAAGTTTCATATCCACATGTAAAACCCTAGAATTTCCTAACTTTTCTCCTTTAGATTTTCCGAAAATAAAATTTAAATATATTAAAAAAAACAATAGTAAATATAATTCCTACTTAACTAGGAAAAACTAAAGTATTACCGCCACCGTGATAACGGCTAAGGCTTTATCAAAGTACTACAGTGGAAGTCTTTAAAAACCAAAACCAAATTAAAACTCAAAATAATCTCAAAACAATCTCAAAAGTAAACCAAAGTCAAAACCAAAAAGAAAACCAAGTAAATCTTTATTACACTTCGGAACCGTCCTAACGACCCTTCAAAACCAAACAAACTTTAAACTTGAAAAAACAAAAGTAAACATCAATAAATAAATAACTGATTAGTCCATAAAACTAAGAAAACTACAATATAAACGCTCACACTCTAACTCAGCATGATTGACTATGCCCACTGTAGGGGCCCCGAATTTTAGGGTCCCAAATTTTTATGGTCACCTTTCCCAAACCTAAAAAATTGGCTTAAGGAAAGGTGAAATGGACTTTTTTAGAAGTATTTTGCAACAAAATAGGAGTGCAAGAATTTCAGTCGCGCCAGCAACGTGGTGTGACAAAGCTTGTCATGTTGACTGTGCATCGCTACAAAGTTTATCACGCTACAGGTGTAGCGCAATAAACTTTGTGACGCTGCGACATTAGCATGACAAAAACTGTCGCGCTACGCTACTTTAGTGTTTTTTTAATTTTTAATTATCTTTTTTTTCGTGTGAGATAATATCAACGAATACAGACGATGCTAATAAGGAGTCGCCAATGAATTTTAGGAATCAAACTCATAAACCGTGTATTTAGATTGATTACGAATGAGACGCGAATACGGGACGATAATCTAAATTGCATGAATAACCCTTTCGATCCCATGGGGATGACTCCAAGTTATGATCTTACAAACCAAAGGTTGGAATCTAGGGTGAAGGTAGTAATATGGCGGAGTGCGTCATATAACCCGTAGACAGCCATTACTAGTTTTCTCTCAATTATACACAAGTTATATAAAGAACCACAAAATAATAATTTATAACCTAACACAAATTTACTGTTATTATGGTGAAATCATGTAAAACTAATTAATTTAGTCAAATCGTCGTTAAGATTAATTCAGCGTTCCTAGCATGATACAATTTGTCCAAAAATTATCTTAGTTTAATGTGATAAATTAATTCAAATTAAGTCCTTTAACAAAAACATTGTGAAAAGTTGAAATAAATGTACAAATAAATAAATACAACAATCAATAAATAAAGTTTAATTTGAGATTCTCAGAAAACTTACACTTCTTGCTTGATTATTGTTTCTTCGAGTATTAATTTGGACAAAGTTTCGAATTTAATTCGTAATAATAAGAAAATAACCCACTTTATTAGAAATGAAATAAAAAAATAATTTGATGGATAAAGGTTAAAGTGTAAAGAAAAAAGGAGAAAAAAAAAAGAGAGAAAGTAGGTTTAGGAGAATAAGAGAATGTCGGTTTTGGAAGTGTGAGAATGGGTAGAAAAAATCAAGAGAGTCAAGAGGATCGTTTTAGAGGAGAAAAAAGGGTATTTATAAGGAAAATGTGTAGCGCGACAGGTTTTATCACGCTGGCNTAGGTTTTGTCACGCTGGCCACGTAGCGTTACAAGTTTAGTGTCACTGACAAGCCAGCGTGACACAAGTTGTCACGCTGCATAGCTAGCGCTGGCTTGCTTGTCACGCTGCTGCGTTAGCGTGACTTGCTGAGTCGCGCTATGCTAAAACTTTTTTTTTAATCAAATATTGGGCTTATATAAAAATCCAATAATATAATAAAAATATTTTGTAATTTAAGAAAAATAGTAAAATTAAGTCCAATAACATCAATTGTCCAATAATCTAGAGAAGTGGGTTTTATTGTTCATCATGGAGTCTTACCACGGGACCGGGTACTAAATTAGGTGTCTACAGTTAGCCCCCACTTTGACTGACTATGACTTCCATATTTGAGACTGAGGGCTCCTTATTAACTAATGGGTGTATGAAGATTTTAGAAAGTAATGGCTTCCAGAACTTAAAAACTTTTTTGTTTTGAAAATTGGAATAGTTATTTTCTAATTAATGGACTTTCTTACTTTGAAATCGGCATATAGAAAAAAAGTTTTAATAAATTCGTTTATTCATTAAAACGTTTTAAATTCAATTTTACAAGCAAAATTAATAAATTAGTCTATTAATTACCAATCTAGTAAATTCGCTTATATGCTAAAACATCTGAACACAAAAGGGTAATAAATTCGCTTATTTATTATTTTATTAAATTCGTTTATTTACTAAGAATATTTGAAGAAAAGGTAATAAATTTGCTTATTTATTACTATTTTAGTAAATTCACTTATTTACCAAAGAATTTGAAGAAAAATTGTTTCTAATCTATGCTTTAAAATAATTTTTCATGATGTAAAATATGTTCATAATATTTTTACTCTTAGTTTTTACAACTTTAAAAATTTGACAACAATGTTAAACAACTTTAAAACCCTTAAAAACAAATCTAAACCTCATAAAATCATCACAAATTCATACTACAACAATTTATGATCATAATATAAAAGTTTAGATCATTAAAAACTATAAAACTACAAATTTCATGATTTCATAAATCCTAATTAAAATTTCATGAACAACTTTATAAAATTAAACTTTAAGTATGATCATAACTTTATAAAATATGATTAGAATCATAAAATCATGATTAAACATAATTCTAAACATAAATTTATGCATAATTGAATTAAAAAGAAAAGAGGAGAACTTTTTTTTTATAAGTTAGAAATATACCAAAATAGGGGGGAAGAAAGGGTGGTGGCCGGCGATGGGGCAGTTGGTAGCAGGCGGTGTGCGGCGAGGCAGGCCGACGAGGACGGGGGACTTGCGAAGGGGAGGGCGAACGAAGGAGGTGCGATGCAAATTTTTTTTCCTCTCTTTTTTTTTTTCGGAAATTTCGAGCTCCTTTTTTTTTTTTTTTTTTTTTTTT
>PYUH01000027.1:475952-508472 GCA_016808085.1 Suaeda aralocaspica | reverse complement strand
CCTATCCTAAATCTCTAATATACAAAATAAATCTGAAATTTTCTGATTTTAAGGGTATTTATAGGCCGAAAGTAGGTCTTGGTGCAATTACATAAATACCCTTAATGCTGAAATTACTTGTTGTTTTTTTTTTTCCTGAAATCCTAAATCTCTAATATACAAAATAAATCTGAAATTTTCTGATTTTAAGGGGTATTTATAGGCCGAAAGTAGGTCTTGGTGCAATTACATAAATACCCTTAATGCTTGAAATTACTTTTGTGCCCTTGTTTTAAAATAATTTAGGAAACCTTAAAAATTCTATTTTTAGAAACTTATTAAAATATTTAATAAAACTTAAAGTGACATAAAATATAATTGTTAAACTTTAGAAAACATAAAATAATCATTTCAAGTAGCAAATAATTTAACTTTTATTTCTTTAATATACTTATTGAACTTAAATTTTCAATAAACATACTAAAAATATACACATAAAATACGAAATTAATTTAAAATACGTGAAATATGGGGTATTACACCGCATATCTTAAATAAAACAAATTAGGAATTTCTGTAATCCATATCTCATATGGTTTTTTTATCTAAAGCTTTTGATGAATTTATTGTAAAAGTAATTGTTTCAAGAGCATATGTGATAAAGAGAAATTACGAGGTAGTAAAAAATAATACAAAAACATTTGATCTTAAATTTCAATCTCATATTTAATTTATGTTATAAATTGAAGTATATAACTTCAATAAACCATCAAATCAATTTAGTAGTGCCATAAAACTTTTCATATAAATAAATACAGTAACGATTATTTCTCGTTTAAATGGTATAACCTTTAGAATCCAAAACATGAAACTAAAATAATAATGTTGGAACAAAATAACAATTATTTTCATTCTAAAATTAAACTGCAAAGTACAGTTTAGGCTAGTACCATTTTCAACTTGTGAGATCCACCTTTCTTTGTCAATTCTCTAGTCCTTTTTAGATCCTGCATATCAAAGAAATGTGATTACTAGATCCGGTATCCAATACCTATGATAAATAACTAAATAAATTGATTTCCATAACATAAATCAATGCCTGAAGAAGATGCAACACACCCATTTTGTAACAACCCAATAATTCTCCCTTTTTCAAACCTGCTAATGTAAATAGAATAATTCGAAGAACTATTGATGTATTACTGCCACGTGTTAAAACGTTAAGGCTATTCGAAATTTTGCAATGGAAATTCCAAACTCAATATTGAAATAGTATGTCAAGTGAAAACTAAACTTGAATCTGAAAATAAAATCATTAAGTCAAATCTTGATACAAATTGGAACCGTATGAGGTCTTTATTGAAAATATCTCAACTTCAAAAGCAGAGCATAATGAAAACAACAAATCGTAATAAGTTCCACAAGAATCATGAACTCTCATTCACCTTGATCCCTGACAACGCATATGTTGAAACTGGACTTGTCACCATCAATCTAACATGTAGAAATCTGTTCTCTAATAATACAAGTGTATAAATTGGATCATCATAGGGTCATTGTAGGCGAGGGATATGACCGAAAACAATCACACATAAAAGCATGTAATCAACAAAGCTGAGTAAGTACAAGTTACAAATTTCTAATCCTTACATGATCAACTTAACAATACAAAGAAGAAAAGCATGTAAATAATATCCATCAAGAACTATATTTAATACCTCAACTAAAACAATATAAACATCACTAACCATTTCCATGTACTTGTCGCTTATTATTCATTAATTTAATTTCATGTAAGCAATAGACAAGATTGTCTAATCCACTGAACAAATTAAGTCAAAATGACAATTTGAAAGAAAAGATAGCGCATTGTAATACTTCATTCTCACAAAGTTATTCTAGGATGTCATCTAACTTCCTTTATAAAAATAAGGTATAAGAACCAAAGAAAGAGGACAAGTTGATCAAACAAGCCTCGGAAGGCCTGGGGGCTACCACCGTGTACCCAACCCCTTATTGTCAATACTTTAAAAGTGCACTCTTCCAAATTATTATTGCTCATCCATGTTTCACTTTACGTGTGTTACAAGATTAATTAAGTAATAGTCGACACATTTAATCAAACCACAAACACAAATCACTCAAACTATTATAAAATTGAGAGAAGGGGATAGAAGATGTAGTAAAGTTCATACCAATTCCACCTTTCTTCAATAGGTAACCACCATTATATACATGTAATACATGACTAGTAACATCCCAAAGATATTGAAAGCCATCATTAAGTAAGGAGTTACAACTAAATGAGGTATAATTACAAATGAATGGTAAAGAATAAGAAGAGTTACAAAGAAACTCTTGGGATTATGGACATCTACCATAATTGTTATATAACACTCCCCTTTGGATGTCCATTATTGAACGGTGCGCCTCATTAAAACCTTAACTAGGGAAAACCCTATGGAAATAAAAACCTAGTGAAGAAAAAAGAGTACATCACTTTCGTAATACACTGTAGGATGTTGCCTCGTTAAAAACCTTAACAAGAAAACCCAGTGGGACAAAAGTACAGAACCATGGTAAGGGAAAAAGAGTGCAACGCGTAATTTCTCCCCCTAATGAATGCATAACTTGAGGTCTTCTAGAATAATGAATTCAATGCCTTTGGGGAGCTTCACACTTGAAGTAGAATAATATTCAATTTTTTGGTAGTTAATCCTTCCTGACTAGACTTCAATCCTCAAATCTTGAATATAAGAGATCTTTATTTCTCCATACTCATGAAAATAGTACATATGTTGCGCTTACCATTACTTTATATTTGTTTCAAGTTATCATAACCATTAGATTTATGCCTTCTTCTTGAAGTCATGTAAAATTGTTGTTGATAATCAAATATTGATCATAATTTGATCATTATATATGACAACACGTGATATTATCAACAACATTATCTAATCTTATTTAAATTAGTAATAACATACAAGTCATTACATTTTTTGCTTATGGTTTTTCAAGATCATAAAAAAACATTCTTACCACAATTTAATGTGAAAGTTATCCAATGAACCATAGATAATGATTATCTCTCACATACTAAAACTTCAGGTTCAGTGTTGAAAATTTAGTCATCAATACTCTTCGAGAGTTTGATAATGATGTCAACATTGTGGTATTCAAAATATAGAATTTGAAGAGCTAGATATTTGAATATGTCTTACATAAGTTCTTCTGGAACTTTTATGCATGATCCACAACATGCTATTAGAACGCTTTTATATGTATAGTTTCATCACAATTATATTGTTATTGGATTTAAATTTTTTCTTGTAAGTCTTCATTATGTTGTAAACATCACTTGCTTTATAATGGACAAAATTTCACGTAGATCACAGTTATCGAATAGAATTAGTGCATGTAATGTGATGAGATGTAAATTTTTTTCTAATAAGAGTTTGAACATAAAACACACACACACACACACACACACACACACACACACACACACACACACATATATATATATATATAATGAGTGGTGCGTCTAACTACTACCTACACATGAAATGAATAATGCATTTACCTATGACTCACATATTTACTTAAAGGTAAGACTCAAAAATGCAAGACACTGTATAATGTGGATTTCAAAATCCAATGTTAGACTTTTGGTCCTTGATGATCATCAATATTCACATTGATTGGACTTCAGGTCAATGATAAGTTTTTGATCATTATCAATATCAACATCAAAGTAGCTATTTATTTCATATCCCTTATTCTCAAGTTCACTTTTTAGCTTTTGCATATGCATATAATTCATCGGTTCCAATAGATGCCGGTATCATAGACTTTTCAAAACGCAATTGCATGCTAGTTTAACATGATATCTGAATACATCTTCCATTGGTACCATTATACATTTAATTTCTTATATTATAGGCCATATATTATAATTTAGATATCTATATCACTTTTTGAGTATACACTACGGTATTTTAATTGATCATTACATTCTTAAAAGTGTCAACTGCACTATCTTGCCACATACCACATCTTTATTTTAGAACCAATCATCGAACCTACACTTCAGGTGTAGTGATTCAATTTTGGCAAGATTTATCTCAACATATACACATAATATGACTAAAATGTATCTTTAACGCTATGCATCATAAGACATAACTATATACAAATCAAATCATAGATGTGCAACACATCTTGATTAGACAAAAGTTGGCATATAACTTTTCAATTTTCGCTTACAGGAATAATCAATCGCTTCTTACAATTTTTCCAACTTACCATGATTCTTCTCCCCCCTAAGTTGGTAAAATATCTCATATATATAGTGGCATTAAATTCTTAACCAAATTAGTACATAGTTTCATGTGCAAAAGTATTCATTCATAAGAGATTCCTCCTTTTTGTCCAACAAATTTCATTTCTTAGAAGAAATATATTCAATAAATTTTTCATCTTTTCTGGAGAACAATCTCATTGAAAACTAATTATTCCTTAATTTATAATACACGTTGCACATATATCTATTGACAAATATTTCATAATTTATTCTCTTCTGGAGATCATTATAAATGGGGAGACATATATTGTGCAGTTGTTTCTCTTCTTTAATTTTCTTATTTCCTGTGTGCTGACATTCAACAGCCCCAGTCAAAAGATCGAATCATTGTATAAACTAGTCACTTGCCTATAAGTTCATGTACTACCTAGTGATCTTCCGGATCCCCAAAGACTTTATAAGTATAATACTAGTTGTATTTGGTGAACTTCTGGTCACCTAATACTAATTAAAACAATATAAGTTATCAAACATTTTTTCAACCATAGCTCTTTCATATCCTTATTTATTCAAAAACCAATATATTATTTCTTTTAACAAACAATCAAAATTTACAACCAAAATATAGCTCGATCTTAATGTTATGTCTTGCCATTCAATTTATTTCACATATCTAACTTGAAAGAGCGTCAGCACATCATTTTATATCACATATTGAAACTACAGATTTCCGTTACGGGTAATTATTAAACCCGGATGGTCTAATTTAATTATCACATCCAATCACTTTTCTAATTTAGATTATGGCTAGTTTTCAAACATTTTGGTCACGTTATTATGCATACTTCATGCATGGATGGCCTTGAATATCAATATAATGTGATGTGAGAACACTACCATGTGTTTCTTTCTATACTTGCCAAGAATAATACTTTATTCAATAACCATTCATACTCTACTGAAGCATTCGTTATCATCTTGATACATGCTAATCGTGTTGGAAATTTTGGTACAAATCTATTTTACTAAACATAATCTCGTCAGGAGATCCATCAAATGCATCACTTTCTTGAATTTGCCATTATCAATTATAGTTGCTCCATTCCTTTGTAAAATATTCTTGTCTCTAGAACTACTAATTTAACACGCTTCAGGTGTGCTCTAGGTTCATAAGCAAACACGCTCCAAGCGTGCTCTAAGTTCATTAGCAAATGACCTTCGTTGTCCTTCTAGGGCATCAGTTTTAATAGGAGCATTTAAAATTGATATATGGTCAATAACATTTATTCATATCCATCTTTAGGATGGTATCATTCTAATATTGCAATTATATCATGTTGTCACCTCTAATAAATAAATAACTCATTGATATTTAAACTAATGTATGAACCAAATTAACCTTCTATCTTCCCCTAATCCTTGCATATAGGGGGATAAGGTAAATCCAACAACATTTAATTTCATATACCTTTTAAGCCATATGTTGTTTCTATAGGAACACTGCAAGAGGGGGGGTGAATTGCTGTGTGGAACTTGTATGCGGAATTTAAACTATTTTGAGCGAATTAAAGAGTACGAGTGATATATTTATGAGAAAAACTTCCTTGGCCCTAAGGAAGAAAACTCCACTTCTATTATAGGCCTGTAACAACTATTACAACCTAAATTCTCTAATTTCCCTCGTCAGTTCATGTAGGAACTTGATTCTCAATTCTCACTCTTTATCTCTCGCTTCTCTTTCTCTTTTTCTCCACTCTTCTCTAGTTCTCACACTTCTCTTTTTCTCACTAATTACAACTCAATTCTGACTCTAATACATTGAAAAGACCTTTTAAACTGGACTGGAACAACAACATCAAAACATGTACTCGTTAAATACTCAATGTGTTCTCTGATGTTCTTCTCTTCTTCTTCTGAATTTCTTGGAGTATTTATAGAATGGTTCTGGCTTGTAATCTTCAGTCTTCAACCACGTTCTTTGCTCATCCACAACTCCATGATTTCTTCCACTATCCCAAGTATGTAGACCAGGAGAATAGGCCTTTTGACTTGACTAATTTAACCGCTTTATTCTTGCCCATGAACCCATGACTTTATTCCTACAATCTAGGATGCTTAACAACATTTCTTGACTTGTTAAAAACCCTAGATGCCGTTTTTATTCTTCAGCAAAATCAGCCCAATAAATTAACCTAGACCACTTCGTAGGATAGATTCGTAACTTGCTTTTAGGTTTGATGTTCCAATCTGATTTGAGACTCCAATGTAATTACTAAGTTCCTAGAAGATTATGCTTATAATCTTCTTGGAAATTCTCTTCTCTTTACCAAGACACTTCATGTGGATGTCTTGACTTTGTTCGCCTGTTCCTGTAGGAACAGATCTATTCTCGCAGCTTGTTCCTACATAACTGTGTTACCAAGGAACTTCTTTTCTTTCTTCTGTGTTCCTTTGCAATATTCTGCCTAGGAACTTCTCCATGAACTTGGTTGTTTAGCTTGTTACGTTCCTTCAATATTGCTCCAAGTTCCTTACACTTTGAACCTGTGAAATCTCATAGGAACTCAAAGTATATATTAGTTAAGCTTGTTTGTGTTAGTCATCATCAAAACTTTACTCTCAATTCATGAGTCAACAATTTCCCCCTTTTTGATGATGACAAACCAAGGCAAACAAGCGTAGAAAAAGATAAACATATAAAGAAACATATTTTGATTTTGATTTTCTGATTTAAGTTAAATATACACTAAGCATAAACTATGACTAGGATTATATACAAGTATATACATAGGAACTTTAACTTTGCAGGTTTTTAATAGAGTGTGATAGAGTGAGAGAGAATTAGGATTCAGATTTGATTTTATTATGCAATGTATGTTGCCGTTCTCTTCCCCCTTTTGGCATCATCAAAATTTAGAACTATGTTCCCTGAGAAACTGACCATCACAGCACCATTATTTCATATAATGGTAGAGACCCCAATGTTGGAATATTAATACGTAGCTCAGCAGCAATCTAGCAATATTAGCCATCAAGATGCATCTAAAGAATCAAGTTTAGAAGTATGACTGATACGTTCAAAAATATAAAATAAAGCAAGAAAAAAATTCACTACCCATAACTAATAAGAGTTTTATTAAAACAAAGAAAAGAGAAACAACGAAAACAAAAGAAAAAGAAAATAAAAAGAAATCCAGAACAAAAGTACAACCACATCGAATAATGTTAAATAAGGAGAGTGCAATGAAGAAGGAATGGGTCATATTGGGCTTAAGAGGCAGGGATGATGCTTAGAGGAACAGGGTCAGCTGAGGTTTCGTCAGGAACTGAGGTAGGGGCTGTGTCCATAGGAACTGAAGTGCTGGGAACTTCGTCTTCTGGTGCATCTTCTTCAACGTGAGTTCCTCCTTCGCCTTCAGCAGCAGCAGTTTCAGCAGGTGTTGATGGAGTTCCTTTCGCACTTTTAAGCTCTGCAAGGCATGCCATTACTTCTGCATGCTTCTTGTCGCAAGACAACATAAACGAACTCAAGGCCTGTCTCATCATAAAGACTTGACCTTCAACATCCTGCAATTTCTCCTGCAGTTTCTTGAGGAACTGTTCCAACTGCTCTGTCTTCCCAGGGACTAGAACCTCAATCTCAGTAGTTTTAAACCCCTCAGTATCAAGATCAATTTTAGGTGGCTCACTCTCAGACTTGCTAAGGAGTCTCCTACTCTTCCTCACTTTTGATCTCTCTTCTTCCTCCCTCTTATTTTTCTCTTCTAACTTCAAAATCTCAGTGTACCACTGAGTTTGTCCTTTTAAAACACCCAAATTCAGTCCATTCATAAGAGTAACATGAATGTACTGATCCTTCTTCATTCCAACCTTCCCATATCCCTCTAATGGTACATTAAAGCTGTTGAAAATTTTGGTCAGTAAAGTTCCATAACCAACTTTCAATCCACTTGGAACTGTGTGATCCAAGTGAGATATCATCAAGCTTGGGAAATTTACTTGCACATTGAACAAAAGACAATAAATAACCGCACAATCCAATAAGTTAGCTTCATTCCTCTTCTGTGTTCGTGGGAACACAGTTCTCCTAACAACATTAAACATTAATTTTCCAAGAGGCGAGAGTGAATTATGATCAATTTTGTTCACTCCCTTCTTCCCTCCTAATTCTGTCAAAATCTCATCTTTATTTACTTTCCCAATCTTCAAATTATATCTCCCTTTAAAGTAATTATCATAACCCTCATTTGGAACCTCAAATAACTTAGCCAAATAATCAGCATCAAACGAAATCTCAACATCATTCACGGAACTGGTGATAGTTCCTTTAGCAAATCCATAGTTTTCACAGAATTCGTGGATTGCTCTAGGATACGTATCATCAATTCCATGTTCACTTAGTAATTTAATCCACCCCTGATTGTCTATAACATCTAATAATTCCACATAACCCACCGAACTACACCAATCTAAGTCTAAAAACAAACCCGGAACATACTTACTTGCTTCAACCTCCGTCGTTTTTCCAGAGTCGTCACCAACATCAATGTCTTCTTCCTCATCCATTGGTTCGACTTCGTCCCTTTGTCGTTTTCTCTCAGTCATGGAGGAACTAGGTTTGGGTTCAGATTTGTCAGTGGTTTTTTCGGTTGGTCGCTTTTTGGTTGTGGGGGTTTGGATTTCAGTGTCAATGGAAGATGAGTGTTGAGTATCCATGGTTAGGTTTTTGAGTTTTTGGGGGTTATGAAGAGTGAGAAAGTGAAAGTGAAAGAAAGAGAAAGGGTTTTGACGGTTGAGAATGAGATGTGATGTGAATATTGGGTTGATTAGATGGGTATTTAAGGGAAAAGTGGTGCATGTTAGTGGGATAATAAATTTGGTATATTTTGCAAGTTCCTTCTAAATTCATTCCCCCTATTTACGTGTAATTGGTAGCAAAATTTTGTTCATGGAATGTAAAAATTAAAAATAAATATATACATCCTATAGGGTAGGAATATGAAACAATCATAAACAAAAATTAATTTCTGGAAATTAATTTATGAGGAAAAAATAAAATTAAGGAAAAAATATTTTACGTGAAAAGAAGGAACGTATCGCATACCATCTAATTAATCATCTTTAGACAAGCAATCATGACACTAAGGATAATATTGATAGACATTTGCGATTTATATTAAAGTTCCTGTGGGAACATGCTTTCGCACAAGATTTGTGATGAGAAGTGCACATAGGAACTGTGTTATAAATAATGACGTACCTGGAGGAACTTCATGGCTTTTGTTGCACTTTTATCAATCCGAGTTCCATCCTCATCTTCTCATATCTTTCTCTATTTAATGGCTTTGTTAAGATGTCTGCAATTTGATTTTCTGTTTGACAAAACTCAAGCTTTATCAAACCTTTTTCTACATTATCCTTTAGAAAATGATGACGAATATGAATGTGTTTAACACGTGAGTGGTGAACTGGATCTTTAGAAATACATATAGCACTAGTATTATCACAAAAAATAGGAATGCAATCATAGATAATACCAAAATCCCTTAGTTGTTGTTTTATCCAAAGCACTTGGGAACAACATGCAGCGGCAGCTACATATTCTGCTTCAGCAGTGGATAAAGCAACTGTGTTTTGCTTCTTGGAACTCCAAGAAACTAAACATGTTCCAAGGAACTGAACCATACCTGATGTGCTTTTTCTATTTACCAAGTCACCTGCGTAATCTGCATCTGCAAATCCTGTTAACTCAAATGTGTCACAGTGAGGATAGTATAAGGATAGGTCATCAGTTCCTTTCAAATATCTCAATATCCTCTTTACAGCAGTTAAGTGTGATTCCTTTGGATTAGCTTGGAACCTAGCACAAACACCAACACTGTAAGCAATATCTGGTCTACTAGCAGTTAGGTACAATAAGGAACCTATCATGCCTCTATATAACTTTTGATCCACACTTGTTCCACTGGGATCCTCATCCAATCTGGAGTTTGTTCCCATAGGAGTATGGTTTGTTTTTGATGTTCCCATGCCATATTTCTTGAGAAGTTCCTTTATGTATTTCTGTTGGTGAATGTAAGTTCCTTTTTCAGTTTGTTTGATTTGCAAGCCGAGAAAGAAATTTAACTCACCCATTAAGCTCATTTCAAATTCCCTGCTCATAAAATTAGCAAATTCTTGACACAAGGATTCGTTAGTAGCACCAAATATTATATCATCAACATAAACCTGAACAATGAGAAAATCAGTTCCTTTGGATTTTATAAACAAAGTTTTATCAACTTTTCCTCTTTTAAGACCATTTTCCAAAAGAAACTTTGACAACCTCTCATACCACGCTCTAGGAGCTTGCTTCAACCCATAAAGAGCCTTATCAAGCTTATAGACATGATTTGGAAATTTAGGATTTTCAAAACCAGGAGGTTGTTCCACAAAAACATCTTCATTAAGAAAACCATTTAAGAAAGCACATTTAACATCCATTTGATATAATTTGAAACCCATAAAAGAAGCAATAGCAATTAGGATTCTAATAGCTTCTAACCTGGCAACTGGAGCAAAAGTTTCTTCAAAATCAATTCCTTCTTGTTGATTGTAACCTTTAACTACTAATCTGGCCTTGTTCCTAATGATAGTGCCGTATTCATCTAGCTTGTTCCTGAACACCCATTTTAGTCCAATTACCTTTTGGTGTTCCGGTTGAGTCACAAGGTGCCACACCTTGTTTCTTTCAAATTGATTCAGCTCATCTTGCATTGCTTGGATCCAATCAACATCCTCAAGTGCTTCTATATGATTGCGAGGTTCCATGATGGACAAGAATGCATTAAAGGCACAGAAGTTCCTTACTTGAGATCTGGTCTGAGTTCCCTTCGTAATATCACCAATAATTAGATCCATTGGATGAGACTTTTGGTGTTTCCAAGGTTTTGGCTGGAAGTCTCTGATGGGAACTACTGTCTCTCCAGTTTCTCTAGGAACTTCTTCTGGATCAGTGATGTTTTCTTCATGTTCAATGTTGTGTGGGACTTCATTCACTGTTCCTTCAGGAACTGCCTCGTTCTGTCCTTCAGTGTGGAACTGATCTTCAGGAACTCTTGCTTGTTCCTTGTTGGATGTTAAGTTTTCTTCATCTGGATCTCTTCTAACCAGCCCTATTTCAAAGTCCTCATGTTCCTGCAAAATGTTAGTATCTACACTATTTACATTATAGTTAGTTTCATCAAAAATAATATGTACACTTTCCTCGACACTTAATGTTCTCTTGTTGTAAACTCTATAGGCCTTACTATTAGAGGCATACCCTAGGAACACAGCTTCATCACTTCTTTCATCAAATTTCCCTAAGTTCCTTTTATCATTATTATGGACAAAACACTTACACCCAAATGTTCTAAGGTGAGATACATTAGGTTTTCGTCCTCTAAATAATTCATAGGGAGTTTTATTAGTGATGGGTCTAATCATGACTCTATTTATTATATAACATGCTGTATTCACTGCTTCTGCCCAGAAGTTCCTTGGAAGTCCACTTGCTATGAGCATTGTTCTTGCCATGTCTTCTAAGGTTCTGTTTTTCCTTTCCACAACACCATTTTGTTGAGGTGTTCTTGGAGCGGAAAAATTGTGATCCATGCCATGTTCCCTGCAAAACTCATCAAACTTGTAATTTTCAAATTCCTTTCCATGATCGGATCTCAAATGAATAAGTTGACAACCACTAGATTTTTGAACCTTCTTAGCAAAGCATGTAAATTCATCAAATGTTTCATCTTTACTATGAAGGAACATTGTCCATGTATATCTAGAATAATCATCAACTATGACCAAGACATATAGCTTACTACTTCTACTTTGGACTCTCATGGGTCCACACAAATCCATATGGATAAGTTCCAATGGTCTTGTGGTGCTTACAAGCTTTTTACTTTTAAAAGAATTTCGTACATGCTTGCCTCTAGCACATGCATTACAAACTTTGTCACAGAGGAACTTGACATTAGGTAAACCAACAACAAGTTCCTTTGACCTAAGTTTATCAAGCAAGTGAAGACTAGCATGACCCACACGTTTGTGCCAAAGTAGAGGATCATCCTCAATCACACTTAAACAAGAAAATGTGCATTTGGGGACTTTAAGTAAATCAACCACGTAGGTGTTCCCTTTGCGTCTTCCTTCAAGTACAACTTGATTAGTGTGATTGTTGATGATTTGACAATGCTCATTAGTGAAGCAAACAGAATTCCCTTTATCACAGAATTGGGAAATGCTAAGTAAGTTATGTTTAAGACCATCAACAAGAAAAACATTATCAATTGCATGGGAACTTGACTTTCCAACCTT
The DNA here is from genome assembly GCA_016808085.1 of Suaeda aralocaspica. NCBI lineage: Eukaryota > Viridiplantae > Streptophyta > Magnoliopsida > Caryophyllales > Amaranthaceae > Suaeda > Suaeda aralocaspica. The sequence continues at coordinate 495,847 of PYUH01000027.1, read as the reverse complement.
ACCTAGGGCAACTATGTTACCCTTCTGATTATCACCGAACGTCACAGTTCCCCCTGAGTAGGCTGCCAGTGAGAGAAACTTGGATTTGTCGCCTGTCATGTGCTTGGAACAACCGCTGTCGAGATACCACATGTTGTTCCCCCTCACTAGCACCTGCAAAACAGATTAGATGTTAGGTGTAGGAACCCAGGTTTCCTTGGGTTCCTCTGTAGACACATCATCATTAAGTTTCTTAATCCATGTTGGTTTTATGTGTCTAGCATTTACATCTAAACTGGAGTTCCTTATGGAACACTGGTTTTTTAGATGACCCGTGTTCCCACAGAACATACACACCTTGCTACTTGGAAGTTCCACATATTTATTCCGTTTTCCCATTTTCCTTGTATAATTAAAACCGAGACCTTCAGTCCTTTTAGTTTGGGCATTCAATATCCATGTTGGAACTTTGTGTTGACTATCATTTTTGGTTTTTAAATTAGTGAGTTCCTTTTTGACACTATCAAGTTCCTTCGAAAGTTCCTTGATGACTGAATCTTTTTGCGTTCCTTCAGTGAAACTCTCATTTAGTTTAGTCAACTTGTAGCAATTTAGTTCCATAGTGATTTGACTAAGTTCCTTTTGAAAATTTTCAACTTTTGCCTTTAACTTCGCATTTTCATCTAATAAGTCGAAAAATCTTTTCTCAGTTTCAGTTCTATTTAGCCTTAGCCATTCACTATGTTCCTTACGAGTTTGAAGAGCTTTTTCACATTCAGTTTTTACTCGTAATACATTAGTCCAGTTTTTGTGAAATTTTATCACTAGGTCTACTAGTTCATGTTTAGAGAAAGCATCAAGAAGATCAGAATTTGGATATACCTTATTATCGGGTTCCTTGTGGAACTCGTTCCTATCAGTTCTGGCCATCAAGCATATGTTGGCAACTTCTTCATCAGGTTGTTCCTCTTCATCTTCTTCGCTCTCAGAATCTCCCCAGGCTGCTACCATTGCTTTCCTTACATCATTCTTGGAATAAGAAGGTTTGTAGAATTTTTCTTTGACTTGTTCCTTCTTTTCCCTGACATATTCATTGCCCTTGGACTTCCCCTTTTCAGTATCCCATAAGGGACAGTCTTTGATGAAGTGATCTGAGGATCCACACTTATGGCACACGAATTCCCTTTTGTTACTAGTGAATTTTCTGCCCGTGTTCCTATAGGAACTTCGATTCTTGTTGAGAGCCCTTTTGAATCTTCTGACCAGCAACGCAGCCTCATCATCTTCTTCTTCTGATTCGTCACTTTCAGCTTTCAAGGCCAGCCCTTTGCTTCTGGAACTTTCTCCAGTTCCTCCAAGATGCAATTCATGGGTCAGTAAGGAACCAGCAAGTTGTTCAATGTTGTACTTCGTGAAATCCTTTGTTTCCATGAGTGCAGTGACCTTGGCTCTCCATCTTTCATCTTGTGGTAGACTCCTCAGTACTTTCCTAACCTGCTCATCAGTGGGTATATCTTTTCCAAGAGAAGAAAGCTCATTGGTGATGTTAGTAAAACGAGTAAGCATATCTTGTACTGACTCTCTAGGTAACATTTCAAAACGTTCATATTTAGACATTAACAAATCAATTTTAGATCGTTTTACTTCATTAGTTCCTTCATGAGTTACTTGCAATAAATCCCATATTTGTTTAGCGGTTTTGCACCCCATGACACGGTTGTGTTCATGCGGTCCAATACCACAATGTAACAATTTAATAGCACGTGCATTAATTTCCATTTTCTCAAAATCTTCTTTTTCATATTCAGAAATTAACTTAGGAACTGCTTCATTATTAGCGTTAGTTTTTGTTACCTCATAGTCACCTACTTCAATCACTCGCCAAACCTGGTAATTTTCAGCCTTGATGAAAATCTCCATTCGATTCTTCCAATAAGTATAAAACTTTCCATCAAACATGGGTGGTCTTTGAGTTGAGTAACCTTCCTCCAACTTCTCGTGAGTGTTCATCTTCAGGATCCCTCTTCAAGGTTGCTTGAATTTCCCGAGTTCCTGCTCTGATACCAACTGTTGTTTCTATAGGAACACTGCAAAGGGGGGGGTGAATTGCTGTGTGGAACTTGTATGCGGAATTTAAACAAATTTAAACGAATTAAAGAGTACGAGTGATATATTTATGAGAAAAACTTCCTTGGCCCTAAGGAAGAAAACTCCACTTCTATTATAGGCCTGTAACAGCTATTACAACCTAAATTCTCTAATTTCCCTCGTCAGTTCCTGTAGGAACTTGATTCTCAATTCTCACTCTTTATCTCTCGCTTCTCTTTCTCTTTTTCTCCACTCTTCTCTAGTTCTCACACTTCTCTTTTTCTCACTAATTACAACTCAATTCTGACTCTAATACATTGAAAAGACCTTTTAAACTGGACTGGAACAACAACATCAAAACATGTACTCGTTAAATACTCAATGTGTTCTCTGATGTTCTTCACTTCTTCTTCTGAATTTCTTGGAGTATTTATAGAATGGTTCTGGCTTGTAATCTTCAGTCTTCAACCACGTTCTTTGCTCATCCACAACTCCATGATTTCTTCCACTATCCCAAGTATGTAGACCAGGAGAATAGGTCTTTTGACTTGACTAATTTAACCGCTTTATTCTTGCCCATGAACCCATGACTTTATTCCTACAATCTAGGACGCTTAACAACTTTTCTTGACTTGTTAAAAACCCTAGATGCCGTTTTTATTCTTCAGCAAAATCAGCCCAATAAATTAACCTAGACCACTTCGTAGGATAGATTCGTAACTTGCTTTTAGGTTTGATGTTCCAATCTGATTTGAGACTCCAATGTAATTACTAAGTTCCTAGAAGATTATGCTTATAATCTTCTTGGAAATTCTCTTCTCTTTACCAAGACACTTCATGTGGATGTCTTGACTTTGTTCGCCTGTTCCTGTAGGAACAGATCTATTCTCGCAGCTTGTTCCTACATAACTGTGTTACCAAGGAACTTCTTTTCTTTCTTCTGTGTTCCTTTGCAATATTCTGCCTAGGAACTTCTCCATGAACTTGGTTGTTTAGCTTGTTACGTTCCTTCAATATTGCTCCAAGTTCCTTACACTTTGAACCTGTGAAATCTCATAGGAACTCAAAGTATATATTAGTTAAGCTTGTTTGTGTTAGTCATCATCAAAACTTTACTCTCAATTCATGAGTCAACACCATACATATAATTCTTTTGGCAATGTCATGTATCATGTGAAGTAAATTATCATACTAAACTCGAACATGTTCCTCTTGTCCAAATATTCAATCTTTATATTGAAAATCCTCAAAATTACGGGCATAATTAATTTATTTCTTAACTAAATTTCTCAAATTATCATACTCAATTATTTATTAAAATCATATATTTATTGTTGCTAAGAGGAATAATATATTAATATGTACTCATGCATGTTTGTTATTCTTATAAACTTGTACATGAATCACAGTTAATAAAAGTTATATATTCAAACATGTTTGTTATCTTTTGCATCATATATACAATCTCTCATTCACTTCTAGGAATGAGTATATATAATCAGTTATGATTCACATATTCTAATCAAGAGTTTAATTTCCATAATACTCACTTAAAAGCAAAAAGTATATCAACTATTAAGAACCATGTGAAAATTATTTTTCTTGACATTAAGTAAAAAAGACTTTGGTAATGGTGAGTATTTAGACATCATAATATAGAAACTATTTAACGTTTCTACGTCATAAAATTAAAACACGTAACAACAAGGAAAATAATAATATCAACTTATATAAGTCACTTGATGTGATCAAAGTTGGATTACTCATCAAATTAAAGCTAGTAGACTAAATGATAATAAAAGGTTTGCTCATAAGGTAATTATGCTTCATGATAAGTAGAGAATTTAACTTAAGATAATTCGATATGCCACTTGTCATAGGAACTAACTCACATAGGCTATTTAGACACACAACATAACAATTTATTTCCGATTAAAATAAAATTCAACAAAATCAATGCCACATTCAAACTTAATAAAATATTAACAAGACAATCAATGGTTCAATTACCGCAATACCCATTGTATAAGTCAGCTTATTTCCATTAGTATCACGAACGGACTAGGAATTTAGATGCAAAGCCAAAAGGGGTGATTATATTACACTAAGAAGGCAAGGCAAAGACAATCGTTAGCTCCCTACTGCCAACCACTCCTCATACCCCTCTACTAGGCCGGGCAAGGGGGGGGGGGGGGGGTTTCTTCTTTTTATTTCCCCTTTTNTTGCTTCATGTAATTTCGCCTTCTTTGTGGATCTTATTCAGACTTCAAGTGATCCTTTATTCCATAGATTTGTTCTTTCCATAGATGCTAGATTCATTTCCTACATGCGTCCATCGGACTACATTGAACTCCTACTAATTAAGCATAAGGGGCCATCAATTATATTATTGTTAAACTAAAATATATTCAAAACTGATTAAAGTAATAATAATATATCAATAAATCATATCCGTATCTTTGAAGGATTGAATATGTATTGATCATAAATTATATTTTACTTGGCGTGTTTTAGGCCACTAATCAGTTCCGATCATAAATTTATATGTATTGTTCAATCGTTAGGTACGGATATAAACCAAATAATACATCCATTTTTAATATTACTTTAGGACACTAATGATCATGTCAAAACTTGACGATTTTTTCCAATTAATCCAAAATATATACAATTTTGAACATAGTCAAACCACTTAGTCATTCAAGCTTTAAGAGCCTTTACTCAACATAATAAGTAATGATTAAGTAATAATAGATCAAATGAGAATAAACTTATGGAATAGTCAACAAACTAATTCCAAATCAATCCACTCAAATGATTAAGTCCAATACTTAAACTAACCAAATCATAGAAGAACTGATTGCAACTGATTGAACTGATTAAAGATGCCTGCATCAATAATCCCATACCAAAAATACCATAATAGTATATAATTCTCATATAACCATAATCATTTACCAAACATGACTTATAAACATAAGTACATGAATTATACTAACAACTACCAAACAATTTCCATTCAATGGCTCTCTAATAAGAAAAGTAAGTTCGTTTGTTTGAGTACCTAAACATGATATTACTCATCACGAAGCAAACATGTATGTATCTCATACAAACGATATCTTGTGACAATTTTAATCACTTAAAACTCTCCTACGAAGTACTCTCCTTCTATAAATCATCCACATACAATAACCATAGTCACAATAATTTTCCACAATTGATGTGAATTTTAAGTGGTACTCTCAATATCACTCAAAACTCATGATTTTTTCCAATTAAATATCCACTCCTGGACTAATTTAATTGAAGACTAATTTAGCAATACACTCCTGTATTTAACTCATAAGGATCTCAATTTGTTTATCACTCTTAACTCACAAATTTATGAAGGAAAAATCGAACATATTTTAATAACAACCTTTCCTGATATACACATATTATTTATGATTAGAAATATTTATGATTTAGGCGTGTTTTGAAGGATTGAATAATGATCATAATATTTCAGCTTGTTTTAGGCGTGTTTTAGGAGTCTAAGGGTCTCAGAATCTTGTTAGGACTTCGTCTTAGGTTGTTATATAAATAGCTTTAGGATTCCTTGTAAAATATTTCTGTTAAAATTTGTGAAAGATTGGAGGAATTCCACCCACTTGGCATATCTGTGGTTGAGTTTCTGTTGACCATTGATATAATTCAAGGTTTCATGATCTGAATGCAGAATAAAAGGTTTTGGGCGCAAATAATGAGACCAATGATCAAGTGCTCGAACAATTTCATAAAATTCACGATCATAATTGGAGTAGTTCAGTTTGGCGCCACTCCACTCAGCTTCTCAGTGAAGTATGAAACAAACTTCCTTTCCTGAATTAGTACTGCTTCAATGCCCACACCACTAGCATCACATTCAACCTCAAATAACTTATCAAAATCAGGCAACACCAGGATTGGTGCATTGCAAAGTCTCTCTTTCACCTCATCAAAGGCTTCCTGTGCTCGTTGGTTCCATTTGAACTCTCCCTTTTTCATCAATTTAGTAATAGGAGCCATGATAGTAGAGAAAATTTGAATGAACCTTCTGTAGAATGAAGATAGGCCATGAAAACTCCTGACTTTATGAACATTAGTAGGTACCTTCCACTTTTTAATAGCTTCAACTTTGGATGGGTCCAGCATAATAACTGCGCCACTAATAATGTATCCCAGGAAAACAATCTTATCCTGCAAGAAGTCACACTTTACCGGTTTCCCATACAGTTTCTACTTGCGCAACTTACTAAACAATTGCCTCAGATGGTCTAGGTGTTCATAAATGTCTTTGCTATAAACAAGAATATCATCCAAATATACAACAATAAACTTGTTCAGAAACGGCCTCAATACCTCATTCATCAACCTCATGAACAAACTTGGTGCATTGCATAGACCAAAACGCATCACCAACCACTCATATAGACCTTGTTTAGTCTTAAAAGTAGTCTTCCATTCATCCCCTTCTCGAATTCTCACCTGATGATAGCCACTTCTCAGATCTATATTCGAAAACAAGCTTGCACCATGTAACTCATCCAACATATCCTCAAGTCTAGGCATAGGAAATCTATACTTGATGGTTATGTTATTCGCTGCCCTAGAATCAATGCACATTCTCCAGGAGCCATCTTTTTTAGGCACCAACAAAGCCGGAACTGCGCATGGACTCATTGGTTCTCGAACTAACCCTTTATGCATCAATTCATCAATCTGACATTGGAGTTTTGATAAGTTGATATTTTATATGTATTTTACCCCTGATCCTGATTGATTTTTTAGCTCTAATACAGCTCTTTTGAGCCATTTCTACTAACTTTTTCTATTTCGAGTGTTTGTTGTGCCTTTTATTAGATTTTACAGGAATCGATGATTTATCGTTGTTTTCCGAGCCTTTTGAAGCACTTGAAGAAGTTAGTGAAGAGTTGAAGTCATTTGGGAAGCTAAACCGAAGACTAACGAGGAATTAAAGAAGCAATTTAAGGAAGAACGAGCAAAAACTGAGAAACGAAGGCAAACAAGCCATCCGCCCGGACCGAGGCTGTGCGCCCGGGTGAGGGCTGCACGCCCGGACCCTCCGGGCGGGTGGCTCTGAAGGAGGATTTCGCGTGTTTTTCCCCGTGTTTAGCCTAAGTATTTAAAGATTTGTATTCCTAATTAGTCAATTACGCTTCTTTTGACTTTAGAACCCTAGTTTACTCTAAAATTCTCTCAAAGTGTAGAACCCTTATCAATCATTCAATCAATAATATTCAGGTTCTATTTCAATCTTAATTCTTGTTCTTAGTTATGTTTATTATTATTTTCAATTTATGTTCTTAGTTTTAATAGTTTTATGTTTAGATTTAATTTCTTGGTTGTTGTTGGTTTTGTTTAGTTTAATCATGTTTAGTATTTTAATTGGTTTTATTGATTTAGTCTTTGTTTCTTTAATTATGAGTGAGTAGTTCTTTTTCTAGGACTAGGGGATCCATGGATTAACTGGTGATGTTTGCTCATAATATTAGTTTAACTATTAATGTGCTTGAATTTCTATTGTCAATTGTTATTACTTTCAATTAAATAATGGCCAGGTTTAGTTGTTAGTTTGATATTGTTGAAATCGATGCCAAGAGGTAAGATTACCACAATTAGGTCATAAGGACAATAGACAAAACGAGTCTAAGTGAGCGAGAGCCAATAGAGGAGCTTTGAAGGAGACTAGATTCGAGAGAATTAGTGGACCTTAATTCAAGGAAATTGATAATATAATTACTTATTTGTGTGCAATTCGTTGGTTAATCTGTGGTGAACCGATGTCCTAGGTTTATTCATTAATTAAATTCCTTAATCAATTTAGCTTTAATTCTAGTTAATTTCTTGGTGACAATTGTCACTCAAAGGCCCTTTGCACTGTTTAGACTTTTTAGAACTAATAGGTTTAATTGCTTCCCTGTGGATTCGATCCCTACTTCCCTAGCTATATTAGTTACAGTGGTTAGGTTTATTTTTGATAGGTGTGCGATAGCCTCATCAAATTTTGGCGCCATTGCCGGGGGGGGGGGGCAATTTTTAATTCTATTAGTCGGGTTTATACTGTTTTCTTTTTTATTTTCCTTCGTCTCAAAGAACTTTTTGGTTCTTTGAGACAATTTCTTATCTTTGCTCGGAGTTTCCATTATGTGCAGGTTCATAGGTTTATGCAAAACGACCACGAGCCTGATACTTTCATCTTCCCTGAGCCCAAGCGAGTATTTTCGAAGCGGTTGAGATGTAGTAGACGCCGAATTTTTCTTCCCCGATCCGTGGAGGAAACTGTTTCTGATTTGTCTCAGTTTTTCGAGTTCACTTTCAACCCAATTGTTGAAGGGTATTAGAGGTCGAAATGGCTGAGAGGAGAAGGACAGGGTAGAGGACCACCACCTCCACCACCACCACCGGCGGCCCGTTCATTGATAGACTATTCCTTGCCTAGTATGGAGTCTATGGCTGGAGGTTATTCAGTACCTGATACCGATGCTGCTAATTTTGAACTGAAACCGGCTCTTGTGAATATGGTTGAACGAAATCAATTTTCAGGGACATTGAGGGAGGATCCGAATTTACATTTGCAGAATTTCCTTCAATATTGTGATACTATCAAGCAAATGAACGTTTCTAAGGACCTACATTAGGAGAAGAATCGTTGAAGGATAAGGCTAGAACCTGGTTGAATGATCTTAATATTGCCATAATTACTTGTTGGGAGGACTTGGCTCTTGCTTTTCAGAGGAAGTACTATCCACCACAGAGAACTGCTTTATTGAGGAGTCAAATTACTAACTTTAATCAGGAGACAGATGAGTCACTTTATGATGCTTGGGAATGGTTTAAAGAGTTATTGAGAATGTGTCCTCATCATAGGCTTGAGAAATNAGGCTTGAGAAATGGTTCCTGGTTCAATCATTCTACAATGGTTTGGGTAATGAGAGTAGAGCTTTGTTAGATTCTGCTGCTAATGGTCGATTCATGAACCAGGAGGTCAATACTGCATATGAGCTAATTGATGAAATTGCCACTCATAATTCACAGTTTGGTAACCTTAGAGGGCATTCCAAGAAGGGTGGAAAACATCTAGTTGATGATAAGTATGAGAGTTTAGATGCACAGATCAATGCCATAAGTCAAAAGCTTGACAAGATTGGTACTACAGCTCCTCCACCATCACCTGTAGCTGCACTTTCGGGATGTACTGATCCTTTCTGTGATTCCTGTGGTTCATTTGNCCGACCCCTTCTGTGATTCCTGTCGTTCATTCGGTCATAGTTCCCAGTCATGTACCAGTTCAGTGGAGCAAGTGTGTGCCTTTCAAGCCTACAAGAAAAACCCATTTTCCAATACATATAATCCAGGCTGGAAGGATCACCCATACTTTTTCTACAAGAATAATAGCAATGTACAGAATCCTCAGCAAGCTATTTCACCTCAGCAGGCACCACAACAGATGCAGAGATATGTACCACCACACCCACCAGGTTTCAGCAGGCCACCACTATCAGCACCACCATTGCCAGTTCAACCTAGTGGAGAAATTTCAGAGCTGAAAAATATGGTGTTGCAGATTCAGAAAAATATGGAGGCAATGCAGGCTCACAACAAGCACCTGGAGACTCAGATAGCTCAGATTGCACAATCAACTGCTCAAAGGCAACCAGGCCACCTTCCATCACAACCTACACCTCCAGTATCACAGGCATCACAGAACCCCCCGAGNATCCCCCGAGGGACCATGTCAATTCTATTACTTTGAGGAGTGGAACTGCTTATGAGGGCCCGAAAATGCCTACTGATGATGTTAATTCTGATGTTGCAGGTGGAGCTAAAAAGACCAGTGATGTGGTCATTGAAGATTTGGAGACAGTTCTAGCTAAGGAAACTGAAGCACCTAAGGAGAAGGTAGATGACACATCAATTGATACAATCCCGAGGTCACAGGTTAGGTTACCCTTTCTGAACAGGGTAACCAGAAGTAAGAATGATAATCATTTCAGTAAATTTTTAGATATTGTGAAGAATTTGCAGGTTACTGTTCCATTTACTGATTTGATAACCCAAATTCCTACTTATACTGTTCCATTTTGAAAGATATTTTAAGCAGGACACGTGAGTTGAATGTGGTGGAGACCGTAGCACTCACGGAAGAGTGCAGTGCCATATTGCAAAATAAGTCACCACCAAAACTAAAGGACCCGGGAAGTTTTTCTATTCCTTGTAATATTGGCCCACTGTTCATNTACTGTTCATTGAAAAAGCTTTATGTGATTTAGGGGCTAGAGTTAGTGTCATGCTTTTATCTATTTGTAAAAAACTTCATATGGGTGCTTTAAAGGTTACTAACATCACTTTGCAGATGGCAGATAGGATAGTGAAATACCCTACAGATATTTTAGAGGATGTCCCGGTGAGAGTCGGGAAATTTTTTATTCCTGTTGATTTTGTTGTGTTAGATATGGATGAGGATGCTCATATCCCAATTATACTTGGTAGACCTTTCTTACACACTGCAGGTGCTGTTATTGATGTCAAAAATGGTAATTTCACTCTTTCTGTAGGGGATGATAAAGTTACCTTTAATCTTAATGCTGCTCTTAAGAGTCCTATGATGGAACAGTCATGCTTTGTTATTGATGTCATTGATGAAATTGTTATTGATGATATGCCTCGATCCACTACAAAGGATCTTTTGGAGGCTGTTGTTTGCCTTGATGTTGGTGCAGGAGAAGGTACAATTGATGCCGATGAATTGGTCCAGGATCTCACTGGTGAGGAATTAAATCCGGTGGAGAGCCGGAAATTTATTGAGTTATGAACAGGTTGTCGCACGCCTCTCAAAAATAACCGAACGACTCTAACTAATATAGCTAGGGAAGTAGGGATCGAATCCTCAGGGAAGCTATTAAATTCTATTAGCTCTATAAAGCCTAAAGCGTGTAATGGGCCTTGGTGGAAATGTCGGTAAATGATTTCTAGAACTAGGAAGACTAAGAATTGAAACGAAGGAAATGACGGGAAATTACGATTACACTCTATTAATGGAAACCTAGGGCTAGCGGTTCACTATGATCAATCAACAAACTCAATTAACGCTCACTAATCAATTCATTGGCATTCATTGAACTAGGGCTCACTAATTCTCTCGAACTTAGACTCCCTCAAAACTCCTTTACCGGCTCTCGCTCGCATAAATTCGTTTTTGCCTATTATTCAGTGGTCTAATTGTGGTAATCTTACCTCTCGGCCTCGATTTCAACAATAACCTAACTTACAACTAAATCTGGCAACAATTTAATTGCAATCGCTAGAAATCAATAATAGGAATTCAATTAGAAGCCAAGAACTAATTAGAAAACTTAATTAAGGGAAAACGACTACTCACTCATAATTAATGGAACAAAAGCAAAATTGAAATTAAATAACATGATCAAGAACAAGAAATTAATTAAAACTAAATTAATTACTAATAAAACTAAATTAAGAATCAAAATAGCAAAACTAATTAATCTAAACTAAAAACTAAGAAATTAAAGAGAACCATGAAACTAAAAGAATTAAAAACCATAAGGAAATAAATTACCAAAATATAGATTGAATTGCATTGATTGAAAGCTTGAATTCATGAACAAATTAATTAAACCTAAAATTCTAGAGAGAAAAAGTGATTTTGGAATACTAGGCCTAAAAATATGATAAAAACTAGGTAGGTTCGTGCCCCCTTTACAATCTATATATAGTATCTTAGGTTTTATTAAAATAAAACCCACGAAGCAAAACTGCGAGGAAAAGAAAATCGGAGCAAAAAACCCTTCACTTGCGCCCGCATAGAAGAAATTGCATTTCTTCCCTGCGCCAACAGGTCTTCTAGTTTGGGACTCCTGAGGCTGCTGTTTTATGTTGCGCCCGAAGAGAACACGTGATGATTAAGGGCTGCGCCCGCATGAAGCTTATAAAACTAAATTTTGACGATCTACCTTAATTCTTCGCTCGATTCTTCGAATCTCATTCGTGACTTTTCGTGACTTGGAACGCAACCCGAGGCAAGTACATTTTGACTCGTTTTAGCTTCAATGACTTCATAACTCTCTATTACGCTCCTGTAACATATAAACAAAACCGAAAACCACGCGTAATAACCGAAAAAGTATAAAATAACCGCAAAAGGCTCTAAAAGTCAACTAAAGAAGTTAAAGCCGTTCCAAAACATAACTTAACATCGAGATACGATATTTAATCAAAACAAATCCATAAACTTAACTTTTTAGCGCAAGAATCAACCGAAAATGTGGGAAAAACACAACATAAAACACGTATATCAAATTCCGCCAAACCGAACCTTTGCTCGTCCCGAGCAAAACACAACGAAATTGACTACACCCCATAAAAACAAAGTAAGCATCATAACTCAAGAGAACATCCGAAGACACATGGATCAGGGCAGCCAATCAAGCATCCAATTACCGTCCTTCCTAAATACGGGTCAAACAAAACCAACCAAGCAAGTTTAATGAATCGATGACTAGAGTAGCTCACGGGTTGTCACTCCACACAATTAATGATGAGCTTATAACAATGAAGCTCTAACCCTCACCTCCCAAACAAATGTGGAATGCAATGCAAAATGTGTTTAAATGCAATTTTAAGAACCCGAAACCAACATCTCACACCTCATGCAAGTGCTTAAGGGTGTTCACTCATCCTAAATGTCGACTTGGAATGCAATTAATACTCTACGACCTTGACAAAGGATTCACTTCACAATAACCATAACATGTGCACAAAGATCAAAAAGGACTTTAATAAGCTTGTAACGTGGCTAGGGTGATGGGTAGGATAAAAATTTGGGATAATGTGGTGGAATGCGGGGTATACGCATATAAAATCAAGGAAAATCGTCAACAACTCAGCAATCGTCAGCATTCTCCAACATCCAATTCAACTAAATCAAACCAAACTTTTCTTTATTTTTCACATCAACACCATAAATCTCATAATTCAATTATCAACCACTACTTCACAAACTTTAAACTTCTATTTTTTTTATTTATTTTTTCTTCATCTTCTTTTTTTTTTTCAACTTTATTATGCTTTCCTAAAATTTTTTTCACTTTATTTTTCATGCATAATAAAACATAGTTTCACGACTCTTAATGATTTGTTTTTGCTTAGAATTCAATAAACAATAAACAATATCATCACACATACATAACTAGGCCATGAATAAAATATGACTTTTTAATTAACTACAACAGCCTAGACATTGGTATGCAGAGCCTTATATGTGAAACTTTATAATTTAACTTTCATCAATAACATTTCCACTATTTCACCATCAATCCTCCATAACACCCTTCAAACTTTATTTTAACAACATCACAACCACTTCAACTCCCCCAAACCAAGTTTGGACATATAATGTATTATGTAAAAAGGCTAATAGGCTTGTAATGTGGCTAAAATACAACTGAAAGGGATAAAAGCTCAAAACATGGGATCAAGGAAAAATTTAAATGTGGGAAATGAAATTCTGAAGCTCAAAAGAAGAAATGAAAGCCTTTTATCATGCGCAACATACACAAAATCCACAATTAAAGCTACTAGAATCCAAAGTCAAACCCAAGATCATAATTGCACCAGGAACTAAGCACACATGAAAAGAAAATATGAATGAATTTATATTTAAAAGTGGCTCAAATCCTCCCGTTAACACAGTTCAAGTCCAAGACCCAGGCAAGGTTAAGAAGAGTTGACCAATAAAAGGAAATCAAGCAATCAAATTCAAGTCATAGCCAACAAATCACACATGTGGATCCATCCGCAGTCAAGAGTCATAAAGTTTTCAAAATAAGCACAGGGGTACAGAAGTAGTCAATTCCGACAATAAAACTCAACTGGGACACGAATAATCCATTAAGCCAATTCTCTCTAAAATTAAACCTAAGAAAACAGTACAATCTTTTTGGTCACATGTAAACTCCCATTCCTAATGAATGGTACAAACCATGCAACAGTCCTAAGAAAGCAATAAAACTAAGCTAATAAAGCAATAAAACTAACTAATAAAATAGGAAAGCAATAAAATACTTACCTCCCCCAAGCCGAACTTAGCAATGTCCTCATTGCTAGAGGGAGAAAGAAACTACTAACCTACGGGTTGCTTCCCACAAAGCGCTTGTTTAAGGTCATTAGCTTGACCGTAATTACCTTAGAACTCAAGGTGGATCAAAGAGTGAACGTGAGCCCCATGTAGTTAAACACCCACAACAATTTGGGGTTATTGTCTATTCAATTACCCCATGTTCCTTGCTAGGAACCTCATTATTTGTTTTCTTCACTTTACAAGCATGTGGGGATGACTTTCGAGGTTTCCGACGCTTCTTAGGGCGCGATTTCTTTTTCTTTGGATTCTGATACGTCTCATTATTGTCACTATCTCCGTCACTCGCAATAGAATCCAAACATAGAGAGGCCTCCAGAAGATCCTTTGTGAGGGATCGAGGCATGTCATCCAAAACAATTTCACCAATAATATCGATCCTATAACATGACTGCTCTATCATGGGGTTTTTTATTGCATTATTAAGATTAAATGTCACTTTATCATCCCCCACAGAAAGGGTTAAACTTCCGTTTTTAACATCAATGACAGCACCTGCAGTATGTAGGAAGGGTCTACCTAGAATGATGGGGATATGAGCATCCTCATCAATATCAAGGACAACAAAGTCAACAGGAATGAAAAATTTTCCTACTCTAACAGGTACTTCCTCTAAAACACCCTTAGGGTATTTTACAGTTCTATCTGCCATCTGCAAAGTAACATTAGTAAATTTAAGTTCTCCCATGTCAAGCTTCTTACAAATTGATAAGGGCATCACACTTACACTAGCTCCCAAATCACATAGAGCCTTATCAATAAATAGAGGACCTATATTACATGGAATTGAAAAACTGCCTGGATCCTTCAACTTAGGAGGAGATTTATTTTGAAGGATTGCACTGCACTCCTCGGTGAGTGCAACTGTCTCTGTTACATTCAACTCACGTTTCCTGCTCAAATATCTTTCAAAAATTTTTGTATAAGTAGGCACTTGAGTAATTAAATCAGTAAAAGGCACAGTAACTTGCAAATTTTTAACTATGTCAAGGAATTTACGAAAGTGATTATCATTCTTACTCCTGGTTACCCTGTTCGGAAAGGGTAACGACACCTTTGAGGGAGGAATCGTATCGGTAACTGAATCTGCTGCTGGAGCTTGCTTCTTTGATGCTTCCTTCTCCTTTCATGCAGTTGCTTCCTCAAGGTCTTCAATAACAACCGAACTAGTCTTCTGTGTTCCATCTGCAGCCTTGTTAGCTTCATCATCAGGCATTCTAGGACCTTCATAGTAAGTACCGCTCCTTGTTGCAATGGAATTGCAATGATCACTAGGTGGATTGCTTGATGAAGCTTTCGATGGAGCAGGTTGAGGAGGAAGTTGGCCTTGTTGCCTTTGTGCTGATGATTGAGCAATTTGTGCTACTTGAGTCTCCAATTGTCGATTGTGGGCCTGCATAGCTTCCATGGCTTTCTGCATCTGCATCATCATGTTCTTCAATTCTGAATATTCATTGCTAGATGGCTGTGGAGGTGCTGGGAGTGGTGCTGGAGGTGGTGGTCTACTGAAACCCGGTGGTTGAGGTGGAGCAAACCGTTGAATCTGCTGTTGTTGCTGTGGTACAAAATGTGGCTGCTGCTGCGGATTTTGAACATTGCCAGTATTCTTATAGGAGAAGTATGGATGATCTTTCCAACCAGGATTGTAGGTGTTGGAAAATGGGTTATTCTTGTAAGCTTGAAATGCACATACTTGCTCCATAGAACTATGACATGCTTGCATACCATGCCCAAAAGAACCACATAAATCACAAAAGACATCTGTAGCTCCCGAATGTGCGGCCATAGCAGCTACTGTCATTGGATTGGAGGATGGTGTGTTGTGTTTGTCTAACTTCTCATGAATTGCGTTGATTTGTGAAGCTAAACTCTTATATTTGTCATCTATCACATGTTTTCCTCCTCTTTTAGCATGTCCTCTAGGATTACCAAATTGAGAATTATGAATAGCAATCTCCTCAATTAAATCATAAGCAGCATTGACTTCTTGGTTCATAAATCGACCACTAGCAGCAGAATCAAGCAAAGTTCTACTCTCATTACCTAAGCCATTATAGAATGATTGCACTAAAAACCATTTCTCAAGTCCATGATGAGGGCACATTCTCAATAAATCCTTAAATCTCTCCCATGCATCATAAAGAGTTTCATCTGTTTCTTGGTTAAAATTCGTGATTTGACTCCTAAGTTGTGCAGTTCTCTCCGGAGGATAGTACTTCCTTTGAAAAGCAAGAGCCAAGTCATCCCAACTATTAATAGTATCCATGTTTAGACCATTCAACCAAGATCGAGCTTTCTCCTTTAATGAAAATGGGAACATCGTACGTCGTATGTAATCTTGAGATACACCAGCTTGCTTGATTGTATTGCAGTACTGAATGAAGTTATTCAAATGTAAGTTCGGATCTTCTTTCATTGTGCCTGCAAACTGATTCCTTTCAACCATGTTCACCAAAGCTGGCTTCAATTCGAAATTCAGGGCCTCTATATCAGGAACTCGGTATCCACCTCCCACTGTTGCAGAACTCGGCTGAGAATAGTCTTTGAAGGACCTTGCTTGTGGTGGTGGCGGTGGTGGTGCATCATCCCGTGGTGGGTTATTCTCGTTGAACTGTGATCCCGACATCTCTTCTTCTTTATCAGAACTATCGGAAATGTTCAAATCAGCAAATAATTGTGTCAAATCAACCAGTGTTCGTTCGGAAAGAATGCTTCTTCGTGATCTCCACTTCCTTCTACGACTCCTCTTATGCAATGATCTTTCCGGTTCAGGATCAATCCAAACCGGCATACAACCTAATACCTGCACACAATTGAAACTCGAAACCGAAATGAAAACTACCTCAAAGAACATGAAGGCTCCTTGAGGTGAAGAAATAAAACTAAAAACAAAAATAAAAGAACACTTTAAACCCGACTAATAGAATTAAAAATTGCCTCCCCGGCAACGGCGCCAAAATTTGAACAGGTTGTCGCACACCTCTCAAAAATAACCGAACAACTCTAACTAATATAGCTAGNTCTAGGGAAGTAGGGATCGAATCCCCAGGGAAGCTATTAAATTCTATTAGCTCTAAAAAGCCTAAAGCGTGTAATGGGCCTTGGTGGAAATGTTGGTAAATGATTTCTAGAACTAGGAAGACTAAGAATTGAAACTAAGGAAATGACGGGAAATTACGATTAAACTCTACTAATGGAAACCTAGGGCTAGCGGTTCACTATGATCAATCAACAAACTCAATTAACGCTCACTAATCAGTTCATTGGCATTCATTGAACTAGGGCTCACTAATTCTCTCGAACTTAGACTCCCTCAAAACTCCTTTACCGGCTCTCGCTCGCATAAATTCGTTTTTGCCTACTATTCAGTGGTCTAATTGTGGTAATCTTACCTCTCGGCCTCGATTTCAACAATAACCTAACTTACAACTAAATCTGGCCACAATTTAATTGCAATCGCTAGAAATCAATAATAGGAATTCAATTAGAAGCCAAGAACTAATTAGAAAACTTAATTTAAATTCAAGTCATGATCACAGATCCCCTAACCCTAGAGAAAACGACTACTCACTCATAATTAAGCGAACAAAAGCAAAATTGAAATTAAATAACATGATCAAGAACAAGAAATTAATTAAAACTAAATTAATTACTAATAAAACTAAATTAAGAATCAAAATAGCAAAACTAATTAATCTAAACTAAAAACTAAGAAATTAAAGAGAACCATGAAGCTAAAAGAATTAAAAAACATAAGGAAAGAAATTACCAAAATATAGATTGAATTGCATTGATTGAAAGCTTTGAACAAAATAATTAAACCTAAAATTCTAGAGAGAAAAAGTGATTTTGGAATCCTAGGCCTAAAAATATGATAAAACTAGGTAGGTTCGTGCCCCCTTTACAATCTATATATATAGTATCTTGGGTTTTATTAACCCACGAAGTAAAACCGCGCGGAAAAGAAAATCGGAGCAAAAAACACTTCACCTGCGCCCGCATAGAAGAAATTGGATTTCTTCCCTGCGCCAGCAGGTCTTCTATTTTGGGACTCCTGAGGCTGCTGTTTTATGTTGCGCCCGCATAGAACACGTGATGATTAAGGGCTGTGCCCGCATGAAGCTTATAAAACTAAATTTTGACGATCTTCCTTAATTCTTCGCTCGATTCTTCGAATCTCATTCGTGACTTTTCGTGACTTGGCACGCAACTCGAGGCAAGTACATTTTGACTCGTTTTAGCTTCAATGACTTCATAACTCTCTATTACGCTCCTGTAACATATAAACAAAACCGAAAACCACGCGTAATAACCGAAAAAGTATAAAATAACCGCAAAAGGCTCTAAAAGTCAACTAAAGAAGCTAAAGCCGTTCCAAAACATAACTTAACATCGAGATACGATATTTAATCAAAACAAAGCCATAAACTTAACTTTTTAGCACAAGAATCAACCAAAAAAGGGGGAAAAACACAACATAAAACACGTATATCAAGTTTCCACAAGAGGTTTGTTCTGTTAAAGAGGTAACCCAACCTAAGATGAAACCCCTCCCCTCTAATTTAAAATATGCTTTTCTAGATGATAAGGAGTTGTACCCAGTCATTGTTAGTGCTTCTCTTACTGATAGTCAATTAAATAAACTCTTGTCTGTGCTTAAGTCTCATAAAAAGGCTATTGGTTATACTATTGATGATTTCACCGGTATTAGTCCTGATTTTTGCATGCATAGAATTCATTTAGAGGAAGGTCAAAAACCTTGTATACAGGGTCAACGTCGTTTGAATCCTAACATGCAGGAGGTGGTGAAGAAAGAAATTCTTAAACTTCTAGATGCAGGTATTATTTACTCAGTGCCTGATTCCCAGTGGGTAAGTCCCGTACAGGTAGTCCCTAAGAAAGGGGGAACAACTGTTGTTCGTAATGATAAAAATGAATTAATTCCTACTAGAGTTGTTACAGGATGGAGAATGTGTATTGACTACAAAAAACTGAATGTTGCAACTAAAAAGGATCATTTCCCCATCCCTTTTATTGATCAAATGTTGGAAAGATTAGCTAAGAATAAGTATTTCTGCTATCTTGATGGATATTCGGGTTTCTTTCAGATCTCCATCCATCCTGATGACAGGGAGAAAACGACTTTTACATGTCCTTACGGTACTTTTGCATATCGTAGAATGCCTTTTGGTTTATGTAATGCACCAGCTACTTTTCAACGTTGCATGATGAGCATTTTTTCTGAGTTCATAGAGTCTATTATGGAAGTCTTCATGGATGATTTTAGTGTTTATGGTTCTGATTTTGATTCATGTTTGACTAATTTGACTAAAGTTCTCGAAAGATGTGAACAGGTAAATCTGGTTTTAAATTGGGAAAAATGTCATTTTATGGTCAATGAAGGAGTAGTTTTGGGACATTTGGTGTCCGAACGTGGTATTGAGGTGGATAAGGCGAAAATACAGGTAATTGAGCAACTGCCACCTCCGGTGAATGTTAAAGGGGTAAGAAGTTTTTTGGGTCATGCTGGTTTTTATCGCAGGTTTATTAAATATTTTTCTAAAATTGCGAAACCACTAACTCAATTGCTGTTGAAAGATGCTGAATTTAAATTCACTGATGAGTGTCT
>PYUH01000027.1:456771-475933 GCA_016808085.1 Suaeda aralocaspica | reverse complement strand
TGCACTAATTTTAGCACCTATTATACAATCTCCCGATTGGAATTTACCTTTCGAAATAATGTGTGATGCTAGTGATTTTGCAGTTGGTGCAGTTTTAGGTCAAAGGAGGGATAAGGTCCGACATGCTATTTATTATGCTAGTAAGACCTTGGATGAAGCTCAAGTCAATTATGCCACCACGGAAAAAGAGTTGCTTGCTATTGTTTATGCATTAGATAAATTTCGTGCTTACCTTCTAGGTTCAAAAGTTATTGTTTACACTGACCATGCAGCTCTTAAATATCTACTTGGGAAAAAGGAAGCCAAACCGAGGCTTATTCGGTGGATTCTGTTGCTTCAAGAGTTTGATCTCGAGATTCATGATAAGAAGGGAGCAGAGAATGTGGTAGCTGACCACTTATCGAGGATACGGTATGATGATGGGGAGATCTCTACCCCCATTGAAAATTCTTTTTCTGATGAACATCTTTTTGCAGTTTGTCTTAATTCCCCTTGGTTTGCTGATTTTGCTAACTATGTTGTAGCGGGTGTCTTACCTTCTGATTTGACTTATCAGTAGAAAAAGAAGTTCTTGCATGATGTGAAGCGATACTTCTGGGATGACCCTAACTTGTTTCGTGAGTGTGCAGATGGTTTATACAGGAAATGTGTTCCAGAATGGGAAGTCTATGGTGTACTTCACCATTGCCATTCATCACCATATGGAGGTCATGCTGGACCTTCTAAGACGATGTTTAAGGTCCTTGAATCAGGTTTTTATTGGCCTACCATCCTACAGGATGCTCGAGCTTTTATTATGTCTTGCGATTCGTGCCAACGAACAGGTAATATTTCACAAAGGCACGAAATGCCCCAAACAGCTATATTGGGAGTTGAAAATTTTGATGTTTGGGGCATTGATTACATGGGCCCCTTTCCATCCTCGAATGGAAATCGTTTCATATTAGTTGTTGTGGATTATGTTTCTAAATGGGTGGAAGCTCTTGCTACCCCCCATTGTGATTCTAACACTGTTTTGAGGATGTTTAAGCAGGTTATCTTTCCTAGGTTTGGAGTTCCTAGAGCTGTCATCAGTGACGGGGGAAAGCATTTCCATGAGAAAAGGCTAGATAAACTGCTGGAGAAGTACGGTGTTTACCACAGAACAGGATTAGCATATCATCCACAAACCAGTGGTCAGGTGGAGGTCTCAAATAGAGAAATCAAAGCCATCCTGGAGAAAACGGTTGCAAAGTCAAGGAAGGATTGGAGTAGCAAGCTGTATGATGCATTATGGGCATATAGAACGGCCTTCAAGACACCTATCGGTACATNTACCTATCGGTACATCTCCCTATCGGTTAGTGTATGGGAAAGCGTGTATTTGCCAGTTGAGTTAGAATACAAGGCCTACTGGGCGGTAAAGAAGCTCAACATGAATGCCAAGCTTGCAGGTGAGAAGTGGCTACCTCAATTAAATGAGCTAGACGAGTTTCGATTGGGAGCCTTTGATAGTGCTAAGATTTATAAGGAAAAGACTAAGAAATGGCACGATAAGCGAATTGTAAGGAAGGAATTTGTAACAGGTGATAAGGTTTTATTATTCAATTCTAGACTGAAGCTTTTTCCTGGAAAGTTGAGGTCTAGTTGGAGCGGTCCTTTCAATGTTACTATGGTAAGCAAATATTGATTTGTAGAGGTCCAGAACGAGAAAGGAGAGCGATTCAAGGTTAATGGACACCGCCTCAAGCACTACTATGAAGGTGATGTTGTTGGCCTAGTTGAAGAAATCAATCTCCAAGACCCACACCCCTGTGAGCTATGAGGTAATATGGTCAAGCTAATGACCTTAAACAATCACTTTGCGGGAGGCAACCCGTACTTAGTTTAGTTTTTAGTCATTTTTTTTCATTTTTATGTTTTTTCAGTTTGGTAGGGACTCTAGCTCATTTCTTAGTATTGGTAACGGGAGAGTGAGGTACTAATGAATTCTTCAAGTGTTTCGGTGTGATTACAGGTGCAATTTAGGTGAAAAAGTGAAAAAAAGGACCAAAAAATCCCACATGGCTGTATGCCTGGACCCCCCGGGCGTATAGCCCTCGTCCCGGGCGCGCAACCCCTTTTTGAACACTTACTTTTTTTTTTCAAAAAATCAACCTAAGAAGCCATGCGCCCGGACCCTCCGGGCGAGCAACCTCCCCCGGGCGCTCAGCCTTCGGGCCGGGCGTGTGGCGTCTTCCCTTGTTTTTTTTTATTTTTTTATTTTATTTTTATTTTTTTTTTCTCTTCTTTTTCCTCTCCTTTTCTACGCCTATCTTCACTTTCTTTCCTCCTTCTTCCTTCTCTCACCTCTCATTTTCTTATTTTCACTTTCTCTCTCTACAATTTCCTCCATATTTTCTCTAACTTCTCTCTAACTTCTCTCTACTATATCTCACTCATTACTCACCCAAATTCACTCAAACTTTCACCAAAATCAATCTTTTTCCATCCTCTCTTAGATCCCCACAATAATTCTCAATTACAACCACTTTCATCTCATACCCACTAATTCCTACTCACCTCTACTAATTTTCAACGGCACCTAAAAGGCAACGGGACGAAGCAAGCTCAAGAAGCGAACCACGAGGGCTAGGACGTGATCCTACATATGGGTTAGTCGCTTTTGGTTCCCAAGAGCAAAAGGTAAGGTTCGAAAAACTCAAATTAAGGCATGTTACCCCTACCCGTTTCATAGATTATCAACTATTGCATGCTTTTGGTGTTCATAATGAAACTGAGGAATTATTTTGATCTATGGGTATGTATAGTTTCTTTGGTATGGATGCCCTGACTTATCCTGACATAACGTATGAGTTTATGTCAAGTTTTGAAATTGACAGGCATAACCCCAAGGCACCTGTTAGAGGTGTCGGTTTTAGAATGTTCAATGTCGATCGTTATGAAACGAACGAAGATTTTGGGGCAATATTTGGTTTGGCCAGTTGGGGGCGTGCTAGACCCCCAAAGGGCTTTGATCTTGTAGCTTGGTGGTATTCTTTGACAGGTGTGCATCTGACCAATTGGCAGCATGCAAAGGCTAATTTAATCCACCAGCCTTCTGCTAGGATCACTCACCGTTTTCTTGCAAGGACGGTAGTTGGTCAGTTTGAACAACATGAAGTTCATACCAAAGAGATGTGGTGCCTAGGAAGGCACTTAGTTAAAACTTCATTTCCTTATCGTCTTCATCTTCCCCATCTATTTGCTATGCATCTACATACCCAATGTAAGACTTATACAAGTACCGATCGATTTGGTGAACCTACCATTAACAATATTGTTTTTGGTGGTCTTCTGACATTTGTTGGCAGGTACTATAAGGCTAACTTTGAGTATGGAAGGACCCCTGCTGTGGGGTCCCGCTACTTGGATGCCCCCTACCTCAGCCAATGTGATTGGCTAGATTTGTGTGGTGGGGGGCGCATCAGATGGTACATAGGACCATCCAAGGGAGTTTCTGTTACCCTCCCTGATACTTCACTGACCGGATTGCTGCCTGATCAGCAATCCTATCTTATGCCTGTGGATGGTCGTGTTGCAGGTTCTTCTGTAGGTAACTCAGGACATGCTAGGCCGAGCCAAGCCCAGCAGTTTGTGCCCCAGCCACCACCCCAGCAGCCCCCACAACAACCACCTACAGACCCTGCCCCGTGGCAGGCGTAGATGAACCAGCTGCAGAACCAGTTCAACAACTTCCAGATCCAGCAGCTGCAGTTCATGGATCGGTTTGCCACTTTTGAGCAGGATCATCGTCTTGCTATGTACCCGATCTACGACCACTACGTCTGTACCGGCGTAGTACCCTCCGCTGGCCCCCACCCGTCATGGTACCACTTCAACCCTGGAGAAGGGACCAGTGGAGCAGGAGGAGTAGATGGTGGTGGTGATGATGGTGATGATGATGATGATGGTAGTGCCAGTGAGGACATTGACACTTTCCTCCAGTCTGACTAAGAGGAGTCCCTTACTTCCTTCAGCATGAGGACATTGATGAGTTCGGCTTGGGGGAGGTAGTTTTATTGCTTTCTAGTGTAGTTTTATTGCTTTCTTAGGATAGTCAAATGGTTTGTACTACTTGTTATAAGTAGGAGTTTACATATGACCAAAAAAATGTACTGCTTTCATAGTTTAGATTTCTTTTTGTTTTTGATAGTTAGCTTTAGTTGATTGTTTGATTGATTGGGTTGATGATACTTTGTGAATGGTGACTTCCCTGTGCCCCGCATTTTATTTAAAAATGTTTTTGATTGATTTGGGCATGTGATGAGTTATGTTTGGGAATTGCCAACTTGGACTTGAACTTGACTTAGCTTGAAACGATTTCTAATCTTGCCATTATAACCCTGTGTAGAGTAGAGGCTTGAACTGTGTTAACGAGAGGATTTGAGCCGCATACATTATTTCTATGCTTATTTTCTTTCATGTGTGCTTAGTTCCTGGTGCTTGTATGATCCATGTTTTTGGCTTTTGACTCTAGTAGCTTGGCTTTGATATGTTACATGATGCAAATGATAAAAGGCAATCATTTCTTTTAGGAGCTTTCAGATTTTAGGCATTCCATCACAAAATTTTCCCTTGGTCCTTATTTTGAGCTTTTACCCTTCATTTGAATTTTAGCCACATTACAACCCTATTTAGCCTTGTTCTAATCATTTTATATATGCCCAAGCTTGGCTTGTGTGTTGCATTTGTTGGAGGTTTTGGAGGATTGGAAAATTGTGAAAAGGTTGTTGTTAAAGTTTAATAATAAGTCTCACATTAAGGCTCTATATACCAATGTCTAGGCTAGTTTAATGAAGAATTAAAATATTATACATCTTTTATCGGCCTAGATATGTATGTGTGATGATTTTGTCTTGACATGTCATTAAGAGTCGTGAGCCTAAGATGAAAAAAAAAATTTGAAAGTTGAAAAAAAAGGGAAAAAAGAAATGAAAAATGAAAAAAAAAAAGAAATTGAAAAGATGTTGAAAAGGAAAAGGCTTGTGATATTTGGAGTAGTTGAAATGTAAAGCTTAATCGTGTGATGTGATTCTATGAGAATTGGCTTGATGTTGGAGTTGATGTTGGAGATGTTGATTTTGATTTTTGATTGCTACATGCGTATAGCCCGCATTTACCACGACAGTATCCCAAATTCTATCCTACCCATCACCCTAGCCACGTTACAAGCTCATAAAGACCTTTTTGATCAGCATGTGCATATTTTTTGTTCTTGTGAATTGAGTCAATTGTAAAACCTAGGGAGTATTACTTGCATTTCGAGTCGACATTCATACAAGGATTGAGTGACTACCTTTAAACACTCGCATGAGGTGTGAGACGTGGGTTTGGGTTCTCAAATTTTGCATTCAAACACTTATTGCATTTGCATTCTTTTCTTGGGATTAAGGGTGAGCTTCATTATTTATGCTCAATTCTATGTGTGGAGTGACACCGAGTGAGCTACTCTAGTCATTGACTCCTATTTCTTACATGGTTGGCTTATTGATTTTGATTTGAGTGGATGGCGGTCAAGGGATTTTGATGGGTTGGTTGAGGATCTTGCATACTCAGAATTGCTTGGGTTAATCTTGTTTTGCAAAGTTAAAGGGGTGGAGTCATTGTTTGCTTAGTTGTTTGCTTTAGGGCAAGCAAAGGTTTGGCTTGGGGTAGTTTGATAAGTTGATATTTTATATGTATTTTACCCCCGATCCTGATTGATTTTTTAGCTCTAATACGGCTCTTTTGAGCCATTTTTACTAACTTTTGCAATTTCGAGTGTTTGTTGTGCCTTTTATTAGATTTTACAGGAATCGATGATTTATCGTTGTTTTCCGAGCCTTTTGAAGCACTTGAAGAAGTTAGTGAAGAGTTGAAGTCATTTGGAAAGCTAAACCGAAGACTGACGAGGAATTAAATAAGCAATTAAGGAAGAATGAGCAAAAACCGAGAAACGAAGGCAAACAAGCCATCCGCCCGGACCGAGGCTGTGCGCCAGGGTGAGGGCTGCACGCCCGGACCCTCCGGGCGGGTGGCTCTGAAGGAGGATTTCGCGTGTTTTTCCCCGTATTTAGCCTAACTATTTAAAGATTTGTATTCCTAATTAGTCAATTACGCTTCTTTTGACTTTAGAACCCTAGTTTACTCTAAAATTCTCTCAAAGTGTAGAACCCTTATCAATCATTCAATCAATAATATTCAGGTTCTATTTCAATCTTAATTCTTGTTCTTAGTTATGTTTATTATTATTTTCAATTTATGTTCTTAGTTTTAATAGTTTTATGTTTAGATTTAATTTCTTGGTTGTTGTTGGTTTTGTTTAGTTTAATCATGTTTAGTATTTTAATTGCTTTTATTGATTTAGTCTTTGTTTCTTCAATTATGAGTGAGTAGTTCTTTTTCTAGGACTAGGGGATCCATGGATTAACTGGTGATGTTTGCTCATAAATATTAGTTTAACTATTCATGTGCTTGAATTCCTATTGTCAATTGTTATTGCTTTCAATTAAATACTGGCCAGGTTTAGTTGTTAGTTTGATATTGTTGAAATCGATGCCGAGAGGTAAGATTACCACAATTAGATCATAAGGACAATAGGCAAAACGAGTCTAAGTGAGCGAGAGCCATTAGAGGAGTTTTGAAGGGGACTAGATTCGAGAGAATTAGTGGACCTTAATTCAAGGAAATTGATAATATAATTACTTATTTGTGTGCAATTCGTTGGTTAATCTGTGGTGAACCGATGTCCTAGGTTTAGTCATTAATTAAATTCCTTAATCAATTTAGCTTTAATTCTAGTTAATTTCTTGGTCACAATTGTCACTCAAAGGCCCTTTNTTCTAGTTAATTTCTTGGTCACAATTGTCACTCAAAGACCCTTTGCACAGTTTAGACTTTTTAGAACTAATAGGTTTAATTGCTTCCCTGTGGATTCGATCACTACTTCCCTAACTATATTAGTTAGAGTGGTAAGGTTTATTTTTGATAGGTGTGCGATAGCCTCATTAAGTTCTTTAGATGCCTCAGGATCACATCTATATGCAGGTTTATTAGGAATTGGTGCGCCAGGTATGAAGTCAATTGCATGTTCAATTCTTCTAATTAGGGGTAGTTCATCAGTCAATTCATCAGGAAAAGCATCAGCAAATTCTTCAAGTAAAGGAGTGAGGCGCAAATCTGTAGATACTTTATTTGATGTTGCTTCCTTTACAAAAAGAATAAATGCAGGGTTCCCTTGCTCCACCTCCTTCTCAAATTCCTTAGCAGAAAGGAATAAACTAGTTTGTTTCTGGTCCTTCCCTGCAGATGGGGACAATGGTAGGAGATTGATTCGTTTCTTATCTTTCAAAACTGAGTATACATTCGATTCTCCATTATGTTGCACCTTCTTATCTTATTGCCATGGTCTTCCAATGATCAATTGGCACGCAGTCATAGGCACAACATCACACCACAATTTGTCATTGTACAATCCAATTGTAAAATTGATCAGTGCTTGCTTGTTTACTTCAATTTCTTTTGTATAATCAAGCCAATTCAATTTATAAGGACTATTATGGTCTCTTTGTGTCAATTTCATCCTTTTTACTAGATCTTTTGATGCTACATTTGTGTAGGATCCACTGTCAATGATTAAATTGCATAGGTAGGGACCACTTTTGCAAACACTGTGAAATACACTCTCTCTCACCGTTGCATGTGGTTCCACTGCTGAATGCAATGCTCTCCTAACCACAAAAGCTTCGCCACCCTGTAGTAATGGAGGCTGATTCACAGTTTCTAGGGTGTCTTCATCAGAATTCTCCCCTCTCTCTGGTTTTGAATGATGTCCTTATCATCTTCAACCACAATCTGGTAAATCTCTTCCTCAGTTGCCCATAATCTGGCTTGTTCCATAGCCAATGTGCGTTTTGAGGTTCAAGCATAAGCAATGTGATCATAACCTTGACATTTAAAACATCTCCTACGTTCTTCATATTCTGCCTTTGAAACCACTTATTTTGGTTTGTCTCCTGAAGAGCTAGGAGTTGCAGGTACTTGGTTTATATGTGGTTTTTGATTTGCTTTTGTATTTTTATTTGGAGGGGTATAATTTGATTTACCAGTGAAAGGCACGAAATTTAGTGTGGTGTCCCCCTTCATACGTTTTTCCACCTTTAAAGCTAATTTGTAGAAATCATCAAAAGTGTGATACTGAGCCAGATTGAGCTCCTTATCAATATTTTTATTCATGCCTTTCAAAAATTTTGCCATCTTCATATGTTCTCTTTCCTCCAAATTACAAAGCAAAGATAACCTTTCAAACTCTGAAATATAATCACGCACACTCATAGTGCCCTGATATAGAGAAGTCAGCTTGACATAATTTTGCTAATCAAAGTCAAAAGGCACATATTTGGCACGCAATTTCTTCTTAAGGTGAGACCAGGTAACTATTTTGGCTTTATTTTGGCTTTTTCTCTTGGCTTTAATGCCCTCATACCACAATCTTGCATTTTTGGGGAGTCTAATGTAAGCAATTTGAAGGTTCTTTTATCATCAAAACTTTTATACTCAGCAATCTTCTCCACTTGTCTTTCCCATTCAAGATAGTCATCTAGGGAACCTTGGCCAGTGAAGTCATCAAGTTTAATTCCACGATCATCAAACTTTGGCCTGATTTTGGGTCGTTTTTTATGGGATTCATCAAAAGAAGACGAGAAAGAACCTTCATCATCATCATCATCCCCATGAAAATAATGCATCGATTGAGGATCAAACTTTCGTTGCAATTCACGAGCCAAAACATCAACGCGGACATTATCCTGCTTTTGTCTCACGTCCATAGCCTCTAATTTAGTCATCATGTCTTGAATTAACTGTGTCAAATTTGATTCCCCCATGATGGATCGAAAAAACTTTGAAATCTGATACCAAATTGATGTGGATTTTAAGTGGTACTCTCAATATCACTCAAAACTCACGATTTTTGCCAATTAAATCTCCACTCCTGGACTAATTTAATTGAAGACTAATTAATTAATACACTTCTATATTTAATAACCTAGGATCTAAATTTTTTTTATCACTCTTGACTCACAAATTAATGAAGAAAAATTCGAACAAAGTTATTCACTAAACTTGCGTAAATTTTCGAACAATTGAATTATTGAAAATTCAATGTGTAAAACTTATGTATTTTACAAGGAATCCTCAAGCTATTAATATAACAACCTAAGACTAAGTCCTAAAAACTTTATAAGACCCTTAGACTCCTAAAACACGCCTAAAACAAGCTGAAATTCAGCATACAAGACTCAAAGATGACTCACAAGATAAGAATGCCACATCATCACTTCATCTTGACCTTATCTTGCTTAACAAACTCTAACAACTTATCTAATCAAGAAATTATCCTAACAAATTAACTAAATAACTAATTAACAAGATAATCATCAGAATTAGTACTAAAAATCACGCACTTTCCTTGATGCCCAAGATTGCCAAAAATCGTCAAAAATTCCGCCACATATTTTCGTCCATTTTTGCGCAACTTTCAAGAGATTCTTTAAGAACTTCAAGAAATGGTTCAAGATCCAATCTTTTAATCAAGAAACCTTTAAGAATCTATCCTCCATGTATTTTATCATAATTATGATGATCAAGACTCTTCAAGAAATGAAAGCAATAATGTCCAAAATGAGAAAAGCCTATCAAGTGAAATGGGAAAAACTCATGGACCAAACCAACTTGTTCCCTGTAACCACCACTATGATCCATCTTGTGAGTGCATTAATAAATAATTCATAGCTTATTTAATGACTCACTCCACCAGTGATAAAGTATTAATGATCAATAGCCAATAGTGTTGGCTAGGAAGCCACCACCATCACTAGTCTTTACAGTGTCTACCATAATCATTGTCACGCGCACCCATACTTGTGATAAATCCTTAACAAAACCAATGAGATTTATTATTATGCTAATTGGCTCATAGATTGTTGGTGTATCATAGGATATCTCACTTGTACTCAAATTCACATCAGTAAGTTAATAGAGGTATGATTGGCTCATTGCTCTACTTAACAGTCAGTAGGCCAGATATAGTGTTTTCAGAAGGGTTGTGTGCAAGATTTCAAAACAAACCTAAAGAATCTCACCTAAAGGTTGTTAAGAGAATTTTAAGGTATCTCAATGGTACTGATGATCTGTGTTTGTGGTATACAAAAGGTAGCGGTATGAATCTTATAGGATACACAAATGCTGACTTTGTTGGTTTTATTGTGGACAGGAAGAGTACTTCTGGAATGGCTCACTTCGTAGGTTCCTATCTTATCTCATGGGGATCTAAGAAACAAAATTATTTGGCCGTATCCACAGCAGAGTCTGAGTATATTGCAGCAGCTTTATGCTGTGCTCAACTCTTGTGGATAAAGTCACAACTAAAGGATTTTGGGATCTGTTGCAGAAGTGTTCCCATCTTATGTGATAACACAAGTGCGGTCAATATTTCGAAAAATCCTGTCCAACATTCTAAAACCAAGCATATTCATTTTCTAAGGGACAATGTTGAAAAAGGTAATGTGAAATTAGAATTTTGCAAGTCAGAAGATCAACTAGCTGACATCTTTATAAAACCTTTGAGCAGAGAAATGTTCATCAAGCTTCGTACCTTGTTGGGTGTGAAAGAAGTTAGTGAATCTCCTGAAATTGAAACGAAGAAAACAAAGAAGATGGTAGACAAGGTCCTTGAGTCTGTGATAGAAGATGTGATGGAAGAGGAAGATGTGAACGAAGAGGAAGAAGTGCCATTGATTAGAAAGAACACCAAGGCTACAAATTCAAAAGCCCTTACTATAAGACCCCCCACACCAAAATCCATCACAAAAACAACCGCAAAGGCGGTTACACCAAAATTAACCGCCAAAACCACCAAATCTTCCACACCTACATCCACAAAATCAGCCACTACCAAAAAAGCCACCCACACCAAAATCCAAAGAATTAACTCCTGTACCAATAGAGACATCGAAATCAAAGGAACCAGGGATTGTTGAAGAATCTAAACATGAGAAGGAATCTAAATCTGAATCCAAGTCGGATGAAGAAAAAGTTGAAGAGGAAGAAGTTGAATCAGGAGAAAGGGAAATTGAACAAATAGAGGATGTTGTTACTGAAGAAGTGAAGGAAAAGAAAATCAGCACTAAGAAACCGTCATAAAAAACGATTAAGAAAGTGGAGAAGAAGGCTACTAAATCACCAACCAAAAAATCTAAATTACCCAAACCTAAAACCCTCCCAAACTAGTTGAAAAATCAAAGAGCAAGGAAGTTATTGAAGAAGAAGCAGAAGTTGAGTTAACCACTGAGAAAGAGAACACAAAGAAAATAGCAAGCAAGGGTACTCGTGTGAAAACAGTTGCTAGAAAGGGTGCAGAAGCGCCCAAGGGGAAGGCTATCATGAAGGGAGAACAACCAGACCAAACCACAACATGGCAAAAGAGAAAGCAATCTGATGATGCGATTTCTTCAAGCATGAAATCTAAGAAAATTAAGTCTACCACTCCTCAACCTCTATATAATCTTAAATATAGAAAAATTCTGGTAGGATTTTCCGTGGCAAAAAGTTGGGTTGCACAAAAATTTTTGATTGAGGTTAAGGAGGCCTTAGATTTTCAGAAATGGTCTGTGTTATTTGCAAAAGATTTAGATGTGTTCATGCCCCTAGTTGAAGATTTTTACTCACACCTGCATACTAAAGATGATGGATCCTATTCTTCCTTTGTTAAAGATACTCCAATAAATTTGTCTGAAAAGAAATTGGCTCATAAACTTCTGTTCATAAATTTGTTTCTCAAAGTTCCTATAAAGGGACTTGATGTTAGGACACATTCCTGTCAACCTCCCTGCTATGATGTTAGGACATATGATCTGCTGTGTGGAGAAAGCTAATCATGCTCTGCCATATGGAGGATGGCTGGGAGATTATGGCACCATGTCACATCTCACAAATCAGATTATAGGTCAGAAAGGCATGACATATGCAGGAGGTGTTTTAAAAATGAAGGATGAGGGGAAAAGTGATGCTGGTTTTACTGGGACAAGTACAGAAACAGTTCAGGCAACCTATGCCTTGGGTCTTACTGGGACAAGTACAGAAACAGTTCAGGCAACCTATGCCTTGGTTAAGCAACTGAGTGATCAAAATCAACTAATGCAAAATATGGTAAATGGGGTCACTACACTATGTGCTGCACTTCAGGAATCCTACAGACGAATTGAGGTTCGTCTTGACAAAGCAGGAATACTTGGTGAAGAGGATTCTGAAGACAAGGACGATACATCAGAAGGTGTAGGTGATGCTGATGATGAGGATGCTGAACTTAATTTTGAGAAGGATGAGGAAGAGGATGATGAAGAGAATGCTGCCAGTGCTTTAGAAGAAGAAGATGATGATGAGACTGAACAAGACTCTGGACCTGATTGATCTCTTTGCTTTTCTCTTATTTTATCCTTTTGCTGCTAACCCCCTCCTTTATTGCATTCTTATTCTGGTTTCCCTCTTCCCTTTTCAAAATCATTGTTATTTTATAATTTGGTTTGCTACTAGTTTTTAATAACTTTCAGGACGAGTAGGTTTGGCACTTTCGCAGGAACAATTGGTAGAATCCGCATCCCTAGAATGTTGTTTGAAATACCTATTTAGCTAAGACTTTATATGATCAGTATTTTAACTACTGATTGTGTTTAGTTATTGTTTTCACTGCTTTTATGCTTTGACTGTTTTGATGATGCCAAAAGGGGGAAGCAGGGTGAAGTTTTGATCTCTTCTATCTAATTCAGGGGGGAAGCAGGTTAAATGAATATTACTAATCTGTGTGTGTTGCAGCAACTAGAAGCAAGATTGACAAACTTGCTAGTGGTGACAGACCTATAACGTCGGGAAGGAAATGTATTCAAAGCATTTTACTTCTTATCATCCAGTGGCTTGTTTGCTTGACAACAAGTTTGATGAATTTACTGATGTTCTTATTGCGAATACATGTTTAAGTCTAAGAGCTCTGTGTCTAATTAGTATTTAATTTGCCCTGGGTACTTAGCAAACTTTTTCTTAAACTATTGTCAGTTAGTTGTGAACTGGTTTACTTGTAAATGATGCTTAATCTGCAGGAACAGTATGAGACCAGTTCATTGAATTCTAAGGAATATAAAATCTTTGATAAGTTCCAAATGTTAAATGATAATATTTGCAGGGGTGATCTCATAGTTTGTCATCATCAAAAAGGGGGAATTTGTTGAGTTCCTAGCTTTTGTTTTGAATGATGACAAACCACATTGAACTATTATATTGTATGCAAGTTTCTGTTTTCATGTGCAGGCACTAAAGAAACAAGTTCAATGATGACAAGATAAAGCTCGAGAAGCAAAGTCTTGAAGTTTGCATGAAGATCAAGCTCATAGAGTCTAACTCTTAGGTCCTAGATGCAATGTAAGTGGTATGAAGGTTTACATATGCAATATAAAGATTGAGATTACAGAGATGCACTAATTATGAATGACAAGGAACTTAAGCTACTTGGCATACATAATTATAAGTAAACTTGGCTGACTGGAACAGTCTGGGAATAGTGTTGAACCAGTCCCCTAGAGTTTACTTCACACATCCGTATTTTAGGAAAGTTTCTCTCCGCGCAAAATTGTTTTTCAAATATAACACGGATGCTTGGATTGGTATGCAAGGCAAATACTTTTAAGTATGGTAAGTATGTTATATAATATTGTGCTGATTTTATTTGATTTCAAATAAAATCAGTGAAAATATTTTCCCAAGATTATTTGTATAATTCCAAGGAAAATATTCTCTTGTAATATTACATGACATACTAGCCAAAGGCTTATTTAAGGAGATCTGCCAGCAGACAACCAAAATAACTTTTGCACGAACAAAAACTGAAGATTACGAATGGCATAAGTGCTCTCTAAGTCCCAATCTCTCATAACCACATAAAGGTCTTAATATTCTCTCTTTTGTAAGCATTTAGGCTAATTCTTATTGTGAGACAAAGGGTTGCAATTTGAGCATTATGAGAGTTCAGTTTGCTGGGGAAGTTGATCTGGGATCATCTTCATTGGAACCTTCATATTTCAGGGTTGAGTCGAACTTCCATAGGTAGAAATTGGGGAATTACATTGTGCATAGGTGCATAATTGATTGAGTGTAATTCTTTTGTTTTTCTGAGTTGATTAGTAAAAGAGTGAGTGAGTAGAGGACGTAGACTTATTAGAAGTCTAACCTCGTGAAATATTGGAGTTGTTTATTTTATTGCTTTATTATTTCCGCTGCTTGAGAACTGGCTCTAAACTGTTCTTATAATTAATCGAAAAATTTACAACAACCTTACAACACTCAATTCACCCCCTACATGAGTGGCACTTACACTTTCAGAAGTTAGTTTAGAGTTGTTGTAGAACTTAGTCAACAATGTTTTAATTTCGTTTCGGTTTTCTTTATGTAAGAGACTTTAAATTAGTCAACTTTTAGAAGTTGTGGCGGAGCACCACTATTTCACAAGGTACGTAAGTACTAAAGACAAACATAAGAATTAAAATTCATGCTTGGATGATCCTCTATGTTATGAAATATTGTTATGCTTATTTGAATCATGAATTTATGTGGATGAAAAGTATAATTAGAAGCATGATTTCATATTATGTTGACATTCCATGTTAAATAGCAATATAAATTTTATAAGATTGAATTGGAATGTTATGATCAATTTAATTTTGCCAATAGTTTATTAATAAAGGAAGTTATTTTTAAGTTGGTTAGTTAATTAATCAACAAGAAAGGTAGTTGTGAATTTTTATTCACATGATTAAAAGGAGTTTATGAGCAAATACTTTATACATGTTGCCACTCACAGTTTAATGTGTGGTCAAGGAGGAAGTAAGTATTTAGCCACTCACAGTTAATGTGTGATAAAGGAAGTTCAGTTTAACTAAAGGACACACATGAGATTAATTGAATCACCTTAAATTGAAGATAATTAATATGGCTTGCTTGATGTGATGCATGTTTTTGTGTGATGTTGTATGAGAGTCATAACATTGTTAAATCGGTTAATCACGTAAAGTGTAAGAAGATTCGCACCAAAACTTTTGGAACATATATACCTTGAGTATGAACAATCACTAGTACAAAATTTACATTTTTTTGCTGCGCCTTATTTGCTGTGGTTTTTTGGTGTTTTATAACAACCGCAGCAAATAGTGCTGTACATTATTTTTTTTTTCCTTTTTATTTCCCGTTGGGACCTTTTTTTTTTTTAATTTTTTCCTGCCTTTTTCTTTTGTTTTGTTGTCGTTCTTTTTTCTTATCTTCGAATCCCAAACCCTAACCAAACTCCCTCTTCCCTAACCAAACTCCCTCTTCCCTCATTCTCTAAAAAACTCACACTCAAACCAAACCCTAACCAAACTCCCTCTTCCCTCATTCTTCGAATCCCATCTTCACACTCCCTCTTCCGTCTGAACTCACAGTCAGCTTCAGCACTCCCTCATTCTTCCGTCTGAATTCAGTCAACCGGTTGAACTCACTCCACCGTCCTGCAGTAGTACAAAATTTCGTCTTTTGCTGGGCTTATTTGGGTTCTCCGCCGCGTCGCCGCCGGATCTGCAGTAGTTCCACTGCTTCTAGCAAGGTCTTCTAAAGTTTGGTAAGTTCTACTTTTCATCTTAGTTTTTAAAAAATTTCATATATCAGTGTTTATATATATTTCAATGTTCTTGTTTATATATATTCAGTTCGTAAGTATTGAATGATTTCATTTGTTTGGAGAAAAGCAGAGGTATAATTTAAGGAGATTGTTGTGAATTATAGGCTAGATGTGGTAGTAACTCCTAGTTTATTTTATGTCCATCCTTTTTGCACATAAATTAGTGCTTTGTTAGGGTGAGGGACTCGATGTGGGTTACATTAAGTAACTTGGAAGGAAAATATATATCAAATTAAATGGTTTGTTGCAAAATTTCTTGACTTTCATCCTCAATTCTTAACCTTATTTAATGGTTTCATTGGCATTATCGTAGTTCTTTTACTAAATGTATTCTTTCTTTAGTAACATCTATTGTGTTTTGTTTTGACAATTGCTATTCTTAACTGTTTATTCTAGGTGCTGATACTGCTGCCACTAGCAAGTGTTGCTCTTCGTTTTGTGAAGAGGCTAATTCAGTTGACACCTTCGGTGAATAAGGTCTTAGATTATAATTTCTTATATATTTTATTTTGTTGCTGGTTTTGTCAAGTCCTTCGCACAAGATTTGTGGCAAAAAGATAGTCCATATATTTGTACACATGACCATGGTCTTCTATAGTTTATCAAGGAAAAGGAATGCACACCCCTTAAACCAGAACATCTAATGCTTGTGTTGGAGGTGATTAAGTTGTGTTAAATTCAAATGTGATAAAAATCACAAAAAAGAAAATGTTCATTGCTTTTGATTAACTCTGAGATGCTATGTGGTCGGTTACCCCAAATCATTGAAGAAATAATCTTCTGGTTTTCTCAACCAGAGGTTATTTCTTCAACCAAGTAGAAGTCCTTGACAATGATGATCTTTCTTCTGGATTTCCTTGCTGACAACTAGTTATCTTTCTTTGCAAGTAGAGCTATAGGATGGTCAATTATTTCAGATTGATTCACATTGTGGTTAGTTTTGAATTTGATATTTGAAGCACCTTGGGAGAAAAGTTAAAGAGAAAATATGTCTGTAATATACTTCTTTTTTTTCTCTGTGATTTCGTATTCTTATTTCATGATGCTTGTGTTTAACGTTAGCTGAAACCTATTTGGTGGAAGGGGGGCACTGTTAACTGTCTTCACAAAACAATTAAACATAATAACAACAAAGACTTAGTCTCAAATTAATTCTCCTACTTGGTGGAAGGTGAAACAATTATCCTGCTACTTTCATGATTAGCTATTTTAAAACTTCACTGTACGGCCTCTTCACTTAATCGTCCTACTTTCACAATTTTCTATTTCAAAACATTA
Source organism: Suaeda aralocaspica (assembly GCA_016808085.1). Taxonomy (NCBI): domain Eukaryota; kingdom Viridiplantae; phylum Streptophyta; class Magnoliopsida; order Caryophyllales; family Amaranthaceae; genus Suaeda; species Suaeda aralocaspica. The sequence goes on along the minus strand of PYUH01000027.1, from coordinate 458,898 downwards.
CAGAAACAACCCCTTAAGTGGCTGTGTTTTCAGTTCAAAAAAGGCAAGTGCTTTCATCCTGTCTTTCGTACCAGAACAAGCCACTGAAAAATTACAACAACAACAATAATAACAAAGATTGGTTCGAAACTAATTTGATCAACTAGACATGAATCAATAAGAGGAATCTCAAAAGTCCTTTTTTCGTTCTTTGTTTAATGCCGAACTTTCTTGTATCCCTAACAAGTATTTTATCCACTAAACAATTCTCAATCCATGTTTGATAAGGTTTCTATACCTCTCTTCCGTCCATCCAATTGCCACTTTTCTAATAGTATAAGTGATTCATCATTTTCTTAGCTTTTCCAGTCTCCCTTACTTTAAGTTCTTTATTTTGACAGTGTTGGGCTCTAAGCAATTGAGCCATGATGTTAGAGATGAAAACAGGAGTATATTAGCTCGAATTGAAGCATTCTTGCTGTACTTCTTTAGAAATTGACTCAACCTTTATGTTTCTCATTAGATTCCAAACTGTTGTTTTTATTATTTTTTATTTTATTTTATTTTTCTTTACCAATAGGCCTTCTAGTTGTCCACCTACTTAAACCCCTGCTCACTTTGGGGGTGAATAAACTTTTAATTTTAATTTTATTTTGTACGGCTGGGTTATGTGTATTATTCTGTTAAAATAGAAATAAAACATGATTTATTCCAGGTGGAGGATTCAGTATGCTTAAGTAGGGTGGATCTCCACAGTAAGCTTATAGTTCAGGAAGAAGTGTTAGGCTTTGATCGTAACCACTTCCCTGATGGAGATTTGTCAGCCAAAACATAAATATATATAGTCTATTGCTGTGTTGTTGTGGCTGCGGTTGTGTTCTTGTGGCTATTGCTGTGATGTTGGTTGAATGATGATATATGAAGCTTGTGAATGAATTTTGCTTGTTTATATATGAGTTACTGAATGAGAACACTATATAAAATAAATGATTGAATGAGACTACTCTATATATAAATGATTGAACAAAAGAATGGTTGAATGAGTAATGGATGCTGGAATGAGATATTAGATGAGATTGACTTATGATGATTTTATGATGGTAAGCTGAATGAATGAATAAGAATAGGAATGGTGAATGAATGTATAGATATGGTTGAATAGAGTGTATGTTTGTGGATAGAAGTGTAATTCAATTGAAATAATTGATTCATGTATGTATACCATTTCAGCTTCTAATTTTGCTTTAAAAATGCCAAAAAAAAAAAAAATTTTTTTTATTTCTGGGTGCTTATTGCTGCGGTATTCACAAAACCGCAGCAAATAAGTGTTTTTTTTGGTGGAAACTGCACTATTTGCTGCGGTTTTACAAGAACCGCAGCAAATAATCCAGTTTCCTCCAGTTCTGGGTGTTATTGCTGCGGTTACCTGAATAACCGCAGCAAATAACCCAATTTTTGCTGCGGTTAAACGCAGCAAATAAAATTTCATCATTTGCTGCTGTATAAGTGCTGCGGTTCAAAACCGCAGCAAATACCCGGGAAAAAACCGCAGCAAATGACGTTTTTTCCATAGGAATGGGGGGAGTCATATGGAACAATGATCTATGACTTTAATTGGAGTACAAGACGTTGTATCCGTTTATATTTATAATGCGTGGAATTCCATCACTTTATGTGACATAGTATGTAATCCCCTGCACTTTTAGACTTTATATTATATGTTTAACGATATATATATAGTTTTTGGATTTCGGAAAATAAAGTCTATTTATATTTTATGCTTAAATAATTTATTTTACAAAGGTTTTATTAGAAATAAATTATTTTAAAGGAGGTTTTGAGTATTTAAATTTAATTTTCAAAAATAGCAAAAATAATTATGGGTTTTATTTTAATTATTTTCGGACCATATTAGGCCCAAAATGGGGTATTTTCGGTTTTCAAGGCCCCTAAATATTTTTATGGCCAAAATTTTTTCTAAATTATTTATTTTAACTACTAGATATTTGTATTTTTAGTTAGGATAAATTCAGATTTTACAAAAGATAAACTATCCAAAAATTATCATACACAATTTAGATCTTATCCAAAAAAAAAAAAATCAAAACATATCTTTTCACTTGATTTGGCCGAATTCCTAAGGCAATA
>PYUH01000027.1:421014-446276 GCA_016808085.1 Suaeda aralocaspica | reverse complement strand
TCCGAAAGAAAGGAATAGAGAGAAAGGTTGGAAAGAGGTAGGAAAGGCTTCCTCGCCCTTCTCTGCTCAACACCTGCCACTTATCTGCTTAACAAGCAAACAGAACAAGAAAAACATGGAAATATATATGTGTCAGCAACCACTGCGAAGTATGCACAACATCGCAAAAACATAACAACACGAAGACACCACATAGCATACAAAATACACAACAAGAGTCTCACTCCATTTTAAGACTCATGACTCATAAGTTCAAAATCTTCATCTGATTATAACTTCTGCTTCGAAAAGGATATAGGAACGGAACGGGCTCTTTGGAAAGACTGTCGTCAACCAAGTAGGTAGCGCTCCCCGTACAATCCGAACTCTAACAGAAAGATAGCTAGTCTTTCAAAAACAGTGGTACATGGTCTCCATCCACCCCATGTCCAATTTAACTCTTAACTCTTTTGGAATTCCAGACTAAACAGCGAAGCATCGTCACACTGCCACTATGGAAGTACACATTAAGGCAATACATACCTCCCCGCTATGGTAACCTCATTTGGCCTGAATGAGTACTCACGTTCCTTTAAAAATAACTGCTCATAATTGTTTACTTAACTTGCTTTACTCGACTTTATTTAACTTGGACTTAATAGCATTTACTTTGATTTGTCTTGTAAACATGGACTCTTATGGTCAAAACATGCTCAAAACTGCATAGAGCATTATACTTATGAACAAACTCAAACACTTATACATGTCATTTAGATACTCAACCTCACATTGAAGCTTCATATAGCTACTGTCCAGAATTCAACATAACTTAAAAACCAACCGAAAAGTCAAACATGCACCTCAGACTTCGAAACATACATAAACAACACAGAAACCCTCAAACACTTACCCAAACACTTTAATGACTCTTTCCTCTTTAGTAACCTTCATTAATAGTAATTGGACCTTCGAAAACGTTTTTAGAAACTTCTATTCTAAGAATTTATTTTTTGAAAAACATTTGTTTAAAACTATGCAATAGAAATAGAAATAAAGCGAAAATAATTAATAATATAAATAGGTTCGAAAAAACTTTTTCCAAAACCTTTTACTGCCTAAAATACAGTCTCAAACCAAATCTCGTGGCTAGATAAGGTCTATGTGATTTTAGTAATTTAAACTAGAACCCTAAAACTAACGATAAACAATTAAAATCCAAGCTAATTACCTAATAAATTCTCTATGTCGTGAAACCATTTTATACTCTTTTATTCTCCATTAACCAGTAAACAACCTTTAGGAACCTTAGTTCACGTTTAAATATTTTTAAAAGATTTATTTTGAAAACAGTCCAATCTGTCTAAAACCAATCTAAAAATATTTAAAATATTGGAAAACCTTTAATGTTTTCGAGAGGAGTGGATAATATTTGGTAGTTGTTTTGACTTTAGATTTTTCTAGTGGTTTGGAATAAGGGTCGTGATGGTTCCAAGTTGTTAATTTAATGTTTGACTTAGTTGTAAAGACTTCCGCTGTGAGTTGTTTGACTTTTATAAAATGGTTTTAGTAAAGTGTGTTGTTTTACCTTAGCCTTAGCGTTGCAATTAGTTTTCATAATTAGTTGTGACGTGGCGGTAACATGCTCAAGTTCCTCTTGTGTTTATAGGTTTGAGGTAAGTTAGAAAGTGAGGAATTTGGGGGTGTTATATAGTAATACCTTGTTGGAGTTGCTCCCAAGTTGGTGCTCAGTAGGGCGATTTTTAAGGAAAGGAAACCCGTTCGATGCAGAATCCAAAATTTTAATTGTAATAATTAATTTGTCGAGTCTACACAGGTGAAAGGTTGTCAAAGGTAAGTTGTGTGTACGTTTTATTTCATGTTGTTTGTTGCATAGTCTTTAGTAGTTATGTACTCAGCTTTTCTTACTATTTATTTTGTGTGCATGGCTTTGTCTTGGACTTGGCCCTACAATGACCCGCTTGTTGGTGAGTAGTTGTCTAGAATAAGAAAAGCTACACGCAGAAGTGGGCATATGTCATTTCATGTCGGGCTGGAGTGAGAGCGCTTGCTATGTTTTATAGCTTATTTATATTGCTTATCAATGACTAAATTTTGCTTGAATGATGTTTTATTTTCAAATACTACCTTCATTTCACAACAATTGCAACAAAATAGACTTCACATTCTCTTAGGCAAAATTTGGAAATGGGTAATTAAAAAATTAAGGGGCATGTGATTAGAAGGGAGGAAAGAGGAAAAAAAAACATTAAAGTACTTTTATTTGTTGAAATTAGTGAAATTTTTGGAGGGACAAAAGACTTTTTCCCTCCAAAATTTTTAATAACCTTAATATTAATTCAAATTTACATCAAAAGTTCAAAATTTTCAAATTTTCCTCTAACAAAGAGGGTTGGTACTTACTTACCCCATTATAAATATATTTACACCACTTCTACCACCATAAATATTGTACCAAAGCATTAATACAACCCCTAAAAAAAGTTGAGAAACTTTTCCCACCATATTTTAAAACCCAAAGCAGAAGTTTAGAAAGTTTCCCCCCATTAATTACAACCCCAAAATTAATTACAGCACCATAAATACAATGTTCATCATTTGTACATAATGAGCATGTTAATGAACGACAAAGCCACCACCACAAAGAATCCCTAAGCTGCAGCACCATATATGTACTCCCCAAAAAGCTGCATCACTCAACCTCATAGCTGCAGTCAACAAAACAAAGCACAACAGCCTAAGTAGCAAATTTGAAAATGGAAGACAATGATTTTGATGATGGTTTTTATTCCATAGAGCAATTATTGAGAGAACAGGAGGCAGAAAATGAGTTCATGTCAACCCAAAATCAGGACTTTCAAACACAACAGCATAACAACTTAAGGAAGAAAGATTTAACTCTTGAACAAAGGAGGCACATAGTGGATAAATTGCTTGCAATGGAAACAAATGAACAACTTGCAAGTGGAAGTATATGCAAAGTGTCTATTAAAATGGGAGTACACAAAAGCACAGTAAGCAGAATTTATGCAGAAGCCACTTGAAAAAGAAAGGCAGGGCAGTTGATTGATGTCAGATCAAAGAAAGAGGGTAGAGTAGGTTAGAAACCAAAGGACATTCCTGATGAAGTCCTTCAATTTGTTCCTTTATACCTTAGAACAACTATACGCTCATTTGCAAAAGTATTGAATGTAGCCCCTGTTACCATTTTAAAACTGAAGAAGAGGGGAAAATTGAGAAGCCATAGAAGCACTAATTAACAAGCCAAAACTTACCCCAAATCACAAAATAGCTAGGCTTAAATGGGTTTTGTCACAAATAATTCCAGGGACTCCTATAAGAAAAGCAGAATTCATAGACAACCAGAATGTCTTGCATACAGATGAGAAGTGGTTCTACTTGAACCCAGAAACTAGGAGATTCTACCTACTGCCAAAGGAAGATGACCCATACAGGTGTGAAGTATCTAAGAGATACAAGATTAAAGCCATGTTTATGGCAGTCATAGGAAGACCCCATTATGATGAAAATGGACATATGCTGCATGATGTTAAATATGGAATATTTCCCTTTATTTTTCACAAAAGAGTAGCAAAGAGTAGTAATAACAGAGCAACAGGTACTTGGGAAACAAAAGCATCGCAAAATGTTACAAAAGATACTATTAGAAGTATGATGTTAAAAAAGATCATTCCAATTATGAAGGAAAAATGGCCAACACAGTTAAGTAAAGATGTTTATATACAGTGGGATAATGCAAGACCACACCAAATTCAAAAGGATGAAGAATGGAGGCAAGCTACAAAGGAGAATGGATGGAATATTGAAGTAATCTTTCAACCCCCACAATCCCCTGACTTAAATGTGTTATACTTGGGTTTGTTCACATCAATGCAATCAATCCAATATCATAATTTCCCAAAGAAGTATACACGACTGATCTTAAAAAGTGTAATGATTGAAATACTAAAGCACAAAGGTGGCAACAACTTCAGAATTCAGCATTACAACAAGAGAGGTTTAGATGGGTTGGGACTTTTGCCAGACAATTTCACTGTTGACCAAACCATTGTGGAAGAGGCAGTGAGGTATCTAGATGACAGATTCAGGGACGCAACAAATAACTCAATAGAAGCAGTAATAACAGATGCAATCATTGAAGAAGAAGATGGAGTAGATTCAAAGTGGAGTGTAGAAGTGGATGCAGATTGATGTTGGTTTTGAAAAAGATAGTGTGGCTGCCGCACATAACCTGACCAATTAACTTATAAGCTGAAAACTGTGCAGGTTATGTGTATTTTGTTTTTAATTGTTTGGTTTTGATTTAGGCAGTCTTGTGCTATGTTTAACTTTTGATATAACTGTGAAGTCAGTGTATTATGTGGATCAATGTGAAGGTAACATTAAACATGTTTTGAACAATATTTTCAGCAGCCACATAGTATTACATAATCCATCAGATAGTGTTTTTATGTCATCATCAAGTTAGATCCAATATGTGTTACCTTACTTTTTTTTGAGTTAACAACATGAGCATCACTTAAATACAAAGTGCACCTCAAATGTAGTTTAACACAAACAAACACAAGCTATGCACATAAGGTAACTTTCGGAGGAGTCCTATCATCATTTAGATTAATATCAGGTAATACAATTAGTAACACAATTGGGGACTTAGCCCTCTTCAAAACAGACACTCATGAATAGGAAAGACACACAAACCTCTCACTTATGTCATAGAGGTCAACCACATCAATTGGAAACAACATTGAAACATAGCAAAGCAAACTCATCACTCATCAATCAACTGCTACAAGGGACTCAAGCGCAAAACCAAATGACCAACAATTAGGGTATACATGTGTATCATGACAATAATGAAATCTGTATATGACAACAACATAGTGATCAATTAATATCAAATACCAAGTGTAGTATCAAGTAATATCAGAACAATGTAATATTAGAACAACAAAACAAAATACCAACAGAACAACAAATACGAAGTGTAGAATCAATCAAATACCAAGTATAGTATCAAGTATCAAAATAACAAAACAAAATACCAACAGAAGAAAATACCAACGTGATGAATGCAAACATAGTGAACAAGTAAGGTTAGAAAGGGTTACAGAGGTGAGGTTAGACGAAATCAAAGTCGTCTGGTGAGGTGGCGTTTGTAGGGGACTCCTTTGTTGTTATTTAAACATCAGCAGTAGGGGACTCATTCATTTGTGGTTCAGAAACAATAACAACAGGAGACTCGATTCATGGAGGCTCAACCACCACAACTTCTCCTTTTAACCAGTCTGAAATAACACAGATCTCCGGTGGTTCGTCGTCGATTGGAAAAAGCTTAACGCCTTTTCCCTTCCTCATGTTCGTAATCTAGTAAGAAATAGGCCATGGACCCCTTCTTTTGTGACGACGACGAACAACCCTATCACCCCTTTCGTCGGCCAACGTCGCCTGAACATTAGAAACAAATTTTGAGAGAGCATCAAGAAGATAGGGCTCCAACACCTATGACGCTTCTCCAAAATGGAGAGCAGATCAAGGGAAACGTTCACCCTTCTCCAAATCGTCAAGCAGTGACATCAAGTACCGGGTTTATTTCACATCATTAGTTTGGAAAATAGCACGACTAAGTGGAGTTAGATTTGTGTTTTTTGGGGTTGATTTTGATGAAGCTATGAGAAAGATCGAAGATTTAAACTGAGTTTGTGGCTGAAATTTAGAGAGGAGAGATGAAGAGGTAAGTGAGGCAGAGATGAGTGGTAAGAAGTGAATTAGGGTTTGAGGAGAGGACGAAAAGTTTAGGGTTTATATGAACCCCAAACCAGAATATGAATCACAACCAAATTGATCAGAGTTCAATTTGGGTAGTTGGGGGGTTTTGGGAATTAAGTTTGGTGGGAGTAATTAGGGCTAATCTGATTTTGATACTAATTTAATTGTTGTGTAATTGTAATTAACTTTGTTGTTATATTTTAACCTAGGGGCAATTACGTAATTTAACATAATTTTACCACTTAGGGAAACTTTTATCTTGTTGCAATTTATATGGATCATCCAAAAATAGTAATTGTTGCAACTTTTCTGAAACGGAGGTAGTATTTTAGTTTTGGTTTTTAAAGGCCATTAAAATGGTTCTGAAGTGTATTAAAGTTTTAAGTTGATTTTTATTTTGGATGTTGGTTTGAATTTGGTTTGAGATTTGTTTGAAGTTTAGTTTTGAATTGGTTTTTGGTTTTTTGACTTCCACTGTAGTACTTTGATAAATGCCTTAGCCGTTATCACGGTGGCGGTAATACTTTGGGTTTTCCGTTGTTGGGAGTTTTAATAATTATAATTCTTTAATATTTATAATATGTTTTCCGGAAAAATATAAAGTATAAAGTTAGGAAATACCAGGGTATTACAAAATGGTTACTAGAGCTTAGATTTTGAAATAAAATAAATTTTATTTTTGGGGGTACCCTAAGTTTTATTTTCGGAAACAGGAATTTCTTATTTTGGAAAGATTTTGAAAATGAATTTTTTTTAAAAAAATTGTAATTTTCGAAAATGGAAAGTTTAGAAAAATAAATTATGTGTGCAGGTATGCAAGGAATTCATGTATGTATTATGTATTATTGCTTTAATACCATGTGGTGAGCTTGGGGTAGGAAGTTTGGGCATGTAGGATAGACATTATTTCTGTTCTTTCATGCATTAAAGTTCATGTTTTAAAGGTGTTGCTTATGTGAATAGTTGTGTGTAAAGGAAATTGTATGGTAGCCACAAGACCCTTTTGTAGAACTGTTAGTTTGTTTTATTTTGGAAAGGATGGACCATTAGCCTAAAGTGTTGTGCAGGATGTCATATAGTATGCCTAGCAAAGACACATAAATAGGAACCTTAGAGAAGAAAGACTATGAAAGTCCACCGCAGTATGTTTGTAAAATACGGTTTTACTGTTGGTATATGAGTACTGTATTGAAGTTGCCACAATGGGATCAGCCCGACCATGTATCATCCCTAATTGTTAAGTGCTTTCCCGACCGTCCGCCCTACCTAGAAATCACGCAAAAGTTTAGCAATTTCCAATTTGCTAGAGGACTTCCGAACTACTAAAAATATAATGATGCAACTGGACAATGGGGTTGTGATTAGAGATTCTTGGAAGGGCACATTGCTAGGAAAGTGAAGGAGTATCAGGAGTATGAGTGCTTCTCTAAGAGCAAAGGAAAGGAGGGACAAAATTCTCAATCTAGGGGGAATTCATCCGGGGGAAAGAAAAAGTGTTTCCAAGGAAATATGGGAGGAAAGGTGACACCTCAAACCGGAAATAGGAATGGGAGTGGGAATGGAGGAGGACAGACTAAGACCTCAAATACTGGAAAACTGAATGTGAAGGCTCGAAGTGAAGCTGATGCTAATAAGGATGTGATTACTAGTACTTTTTCTATTCACTCTGTTCCTGTTAAAGTTTTGTTTGATTCTGGTGCAACATATTCTTTTGTATCCACTAAGATTCTAGAAAAGCTAAAACCTGTGTTGGGAAAGGTAGATGTAATAGATATGTCAATAGTGTTACCATCAGGACAAGAGGTGTAGTGTTCAAAGGGATTTCAAGATGCTCCTGTTGAAATTGAGGGAGTGCAGTTTAAGGCTAACCTAATCGAGTTTGATCTAGGTGACCTAAAAGTGATCCTAGGGATGGATTGGTTGAGTAAGCATAAGGCCGAGATTCTATGTGAACCACAGAAGATCTCGTTAATGAATAAGGGTAACAAGGTGAGCTATTGGAGGGCAGGAAGACCAAAACACAACAAAATAATGACAGTAATGAGGTTTGATAGGTTTGTGAAGAGAGGTTTTCTCATTTGCCTTTATAGTTTGAGAGATGTGGAGCATGTTGAGACTGCAAAGCCTGAGGATATTGAGGTAGTAAGGGACTTTCTTAACGTGTTTCCGAAAGAGATTCCGGGGATGCCTCCTAAACGAGAGATCGACTTTACTATAGTCTTTGTCCCAGGAACAACACCTATTTCCAAAGCACCCTATAGGATGGTGCCTGCAAAAATGAGTGAGTTAAAAGAGCAGTTACAAGAGTTGTTGGAAAAAGGTTACATTAGGCCTAGTGCTTCACCTTGGGGAGCACCAGTATTATTTGTAAAGAAGAAAGATGGGAGTTTGAGGTTGTGTATTGACTATAGGGAGCTGAATAAGGCGACAATAAAAAATAAGTATCCTTTACCAAGGATTGATGACTTGTTTGATCAATTAAAAGGAGCTACTGTGTTTTCGAAAATTGATTTTAGGTTAGGATACCATCAATTAAGATTGCTAATGAGGACATACCGAAAACGGTTTTTCGTACGAGATATGGGCACTATGAGTTCACTGTTATGCCTTTTGGGTTAACCAATGCGCCAACAATTTTCATGGATCTAATGAATAGAATTTTCCAACAATTTTTTTTGATAACTTTGTGGTTATTTTCATTGATGACATCATGGTGTACTCAAAGAGTAAAGAAGAACATGTGGAACATTTGAGGACAATCTAAATGACATTAAGAGAGAATGAATTTTATGCTAAGTTCTCGAAATGTGAGTTCTGGTTGGAGAAAGTAGCATTCTTGGGGCATATTGTGTCTAAAGAGGGAGTTGAAGTAGATCCAGCCAAGATTGAAGCAGTAAAGGAGTGGCCTACACCCAAGAATGTAATGGATGTACGAAGTTTCTTAAGGTAGCAGGTTACTATAGGAGATTTGTGAAGGACTTTTCGAGGATTGCTAAACCAGTGACGTCGTAAATAAATAAAGACTGTAAGTTTGAGTGGAATGATAAGTGTGAAGAGGCATTTCAGACCTTAAAAGAGCGTTTGACTACAGCTCCAGTGCTGACTTTGCCGGATGGAAGTGACTCTTATGATGTGTATAGTGATGCTTCTAAGAATTATTTGAGATGTGTGTTAATGCAAAATAGAAAGGTGATTGCATATGCTTCAAGGCAACTGAAACCTTACGAGGCAAACTACCCCTACACACGATCTTGAGTTAGTAGCGATTGTGTTTGCTTAAAGATATAGAGGCATTACTTGTATGGGGTAAAGAGTAGGATATACACGGACCATAAGAGTTTAAAGTATTTTTTCACTCAAAAAGATTTAAACATGAGACAGAGGAGATGGCTTGAGTTGACCAAGGATTATGACTTAGATATCCAATACCATGAAGGGAAAGCCAATGTGGTGGCAGATGCTTTAAGCCGTAAAACGAAGCATGGAGCTAGTGAATACTTTGGTGGTTGCTAATAAACTATGTAAGGATATAGAAAGATTGAGCTTGGAAATAGTGAAGGAGAGAGAGTTGGAAGCTAAGGAATTCTTTGTAATCTTACTATTCAACCAACAATATTTAAGGAAATTAAGAAGAACCAGGAGGGAGATGTGAAACTGGACAGAATTAAGGAAAAGTCGAAAGCAGGAAAAGTTGTGGACTTTAAGATTCATGATGATGAAGTTTGAGGCATAAAGGAAGGTGGTGTGTACCACAGAAATGTGAGGATCTGAAACAAAGAATCATGGAGGAGGGTCATAATACCCCGTATTCAGTGCATCCTGGAGGCGAAAAGCTATATAAGGATTGAAAGAAGATGTATTAGTGGCCTATTATGAAAAGAGAAGTGGATGAATTTGTGAGAAAACGTCTTATTTTCCAAAAGGTGAAATTTGAGCATAAGAGACCACAAGGAGAGATCCAACCACTTTTGAAATAACAGGATGGAAATGGGATTGCATATCAATGGACTTTGTGACTTGCTTGCCAAAGTCGAGAAATCAAAATGATACCATATGGGTTGTGGTGGATAGGCTTACCAAGTCAGCGATGTTTATACCCATGAAAGAGACTTGGAAAATGGAACAACTTGCAAAGGCTTACTTAAAACATGTTGTGAGGCTACATGGAGTTTCAAAGGATATCGTGTCAGATAAGGATTCTAGGTTTCTTTCGAAATTCTGGAAAAGTGTCCAGGAGAACTTTGGTACAACATTGAAGATGAGTACAGCTTTCCATCCAACAACTGATGGACAAACAGAGAGAACCATACAAACCTTATAGGACATGATAAGGGCATGTGCAATGGATTTTCAAGGGAATTGGGAGGATCACTTGGATCTCATTGAGTTTTCATACTACAATAGTTACCATGAAAGTATTAGCATGGCACCTTTTGAGGCTTTTTATGGAAGAAAGTGTAGAAGCCCCTTGTGTTGGAATGACATAAGTGATACAATGATTATGGGACCTCAATTGATAGAAGAAACCACAGAGAAAATTAGAGTAATACAAGCAAAGATTCAAGCAGCACAAGATAGATAAAAGTCCTATGCAGACCAAAACCGCCAAGAAGTTGTGTTTGAAGTTGGCGACAAGGTGTTACTTAAGGTATCACCAATGAAAGGAGTAAAGAGGTTCTGGAAGAAAGGAAGATTGAGCCCAAAATACATAGGACCTTATGAGATCTTGCAAAGGGTTGGAAAAGTAGCCTATAAATTGACATTACAAATGGAGTTGAGCAAGGTTCACAATGTCTTTCATGTGCCTCAACTAAGGAAGTATGTTCCAGATGAGTCACATGTACTACAGCCTGAAACAATAGAGTTAGACCAAAGTTTAACCAATGAAGAGAGGCTAATTAAGATCCTAGACAGAAAAGTCAGGGATACTCGTAGAAAAAGTGTCAAAATAGTGAAGGTGTTGTGGTCTAACCAAGAAACCAAAGAAGCTACTTGGGAAGCTGAAGATGTGATGAGAGAAAAGTACCCAGAGCTATTTGAGGTTAGTAAGTAGAGTTACGAGGACGTAACTCAATTTTTTAAAGGGGGGGGGGGGGGGGGGGGGGTAGAAAGCCACCTGTTTTTCGCTCGTTTTTACCCTCAATTTGCAAGTTTTTATGAGTTTCTACAACTTTTTAGTAAGAGTTTTATGTTTGACTACTAAAAAGTTGTCATGTAAGTGTCTCAGGTCTACAACAACATAGTATTATAATAAGAAAGTTTAAAGTAAATGTAGTCTCTATTCAAATTCCTTACACTAATCTACACAAAGTTTCGAGACGAAACTTCTTTTAAGGGGAGTAGATTGTAATACCCCAAATTTTCACGTACTTTAAGGAAGTATTTTTGTATTTTATACGTGTAATTTTAATATTTTTATTGAAATGTTATATACACTAAGAATATTAAAAATAATAATAACAATAATAATACAAAATAAGCTTGAATTAAAAATTATTATTTGAGTTTATAAACAATACTTTATGTTTTATAAAATATTTTAAAAGGCTTCTAAAAATAGAATTTTCAAGAGTTTCCTAATTTATTTTAAGGCAAGGGCCTAAAGATAATTCCTCTTTTTAGGATAAGTATGGGCTTTTCCAAATCCTACTTTTAAGCCTATAAATACCCTTTTAAACCCAAATTTTCATATTTCATCCATCATAATTGTCATTAGGATTCAAAAATCTAGAGAGATAAAGAGAGAAAAAAAGGGAGGAGAAATTTCAGAAAAAAAAAAAAAATTCTTTGCTCGGTTTTCACGGGAAAATAAAAGAGAGAAGATCCTTTTCTTGGGATTCGTGCCACTCGTCGGAGCCCACTCGCCGGACCACCACCTTTCCACCGCCGGCTACTACCTCCCCTTGATTTTCGGTATATTTTCGAATACTTTAAAAAAAATTCTCTTTCTTTCTTTTTGATTCAATCTTGTAAATTCATGTTTATATTTATGTATAATATCAGCATGAGAAGTGGCAAGCTATTAAGAAGGTGTGGAGGGAAAAAGTACAGAAAGTTGGTGATGATGAGAGAGTTAATCAGCAGGTTGCAGAAATAGGTGATGTTACTACTAATCAGCAGGTTGCAGAAACAGGTCATGATACTATTCAGAGGGTGGATGTTCATTTGTCTGGGAAGTCTATTGAGAGAGGTCGGGAGATCAGAACTTTGATTCCAAGCCAGATTATAGGTTTTTCAGAGAGGAATGGTCATGAGAGGGGCAAGGAGACTGATGTTGGTGGGGATGATAAGATTGTTACTGAAGGGGATCCAGTGAGGATTCCAAATGGATAATATTGGTTTTTCGAATGTTAGGGGCCTCAACAGCCTCCATAAATCTTATGATATTAAAAGGTTTCTTGAGCATTATAAGAATGGATGTTTTGGACTCCTTGAAACTAGGGTGAAACCTAGTAGTTTTGGGAAGGTTTCTTCTAAATTGGAAGATGGGTGGTGTTACTGTACAAATTACGAGTTTTATTCTTCAGGTACGTTACGATTTGGTTTATCTAGAGACTAGGTTGTTTTAGGTTAATGTATTGAGCACTAGCGATCAATGGATTCATGTAAGTGTGATTCATAAAGCTACAGGGAAGCATTTCTTTTTTCACTATGGTTTATGGTTATAATAGGGTAGAGGAGAGGGATAGTTTATGGACTAATATTGTGCAGCTCAGTAGGTGGTGTTAGGGGTGCTTGGTTCTTGGGTGGTGATTGTAATAATGTTTTGAATTTGGAGGACATATTAGGGTCTACTGTGACCTTGGCTGAGGTTGTTGGTTTTACAAGTTGTTTGTTGGAAGCTGGCCTTTCTGATCATGCTACTGCTTGTAGTTTTTATACTTGGTCCAATAAACAAAGTGGTCCGAGTAGAGTTTGTTCAAAGATAGATAGGATGGTTTCAAATGATGAGTGCAAGGAAATGTGGCCTAATTTTGTGGTTAATGTGTTGCCTAAAGGTTATTTTGATCATTATCCTCATGTGCTCCCTTTGAGTATTGAGTGGAGGGGAGGTAAGATACCTTTTAAATTTTTTTAATATGTGGACAATGGCTGCTGGTTTCCTAAATGTGGTCAAAGATGGATGGACTGTGAGATTTGAAGGTACTAAAATGTACAGGGTTGTGAGGAAGTTGATGGGTTTGAAGGAAAGGCTTAAATTGAATAAAGAGGTGTTTAATGAGATTGAGAAGAATGATGATTTGGCCTATGAGCAGATGATTAAATGTCAGAAGTTACTTGTTAGTAATCCCAAAGATTTAGCCTATTTGCAGCAAGAAGAGGAAGCTAGGAAAACTTATGAGTTTATTGATAAGGCAAGACTTAGTTATTTGAGGCAAAAATCTAAGGTGGTTTGGCTCAAAGATGGGGATGCTAATACAGTAACTTTTCATGCTTCTCTGAAGAAGAGAAGAGTTTCTAATACTGTGTACTCAGTGACTGATAAAGATGGTAAGCTTCATGTTGATCAAGAGGGAGTTATTAGTGCTTTTATTGATTTTTATAAACACCTGTTTGGTACTGAAATTGGAAGCAGAAGATGTGTGGCTGTTGATGTGGTTTGGAGAGGTTTTATTGTGAATGAAAATCAGCAGGTTCAGTTGTGTAGAGGTTTTACCGGGGCTGATGTAAAGAAAGCTTTATTTGAGATTGCAGATGATAAAGCACCTGGTCCTGATGGGTATTCTAGTAGGTTCTTTAAGGCATCTTGGTAGGTGGTTGGGGAGGAGCTGTGTGATGCTGTTCTGGATCTTTTCAGTTCTAGTAAGTTGTTAAAGTAACTTAACACTACTTAGTTAACTTTGGTTCCAAAAGTTGAGTGTCCTACTAGTGTGTCTCAGCTCATGCCTATTGCATGCTATAATGTGTTGTATAAGGTCATATCTAAACTGATTTGTAATAGGGTGTCTGAAGTGTTACCTGGAATTATTAGTGATGCCCAAGCTGCAATATGTAGCAGGCAGAACTATATTTCAGAATATTATGGTTTGTCATGATGTTGTTAGCCATTATAATAAGGTTAATAGACCTAGTAGATGTACTGTGAAAATTGACTTAAGGAAATCTTATGACTCATTGTCATTGCAATTCATTGATGAGATGTTGAGTGCTTTAAACTTCCCACAAGAGATGATTGGGTGGATTATGGAGTGTGTCTCAACACCTACTTATTCAGTGGTGGTGAATGGTAGTGTTTATGGGTTTTTCAGGGAAAGAGAGGGATTAGGCAGGGTGATCCTTTGTCCCCCCTTTTGTTTGTGATTGCTATGGAATACCTTTCTAGATTGTTGGTGGTTGCTAGTAAAAGACAAAGATTTAAATTTCACTATAGATGTAAGAAGATGAGATTGAATCACTTGGTGTTTGCTAATGATCTTATGATCTTTAGTCATGGAAATGTGGTTTCTATGAAAATTATTCAAGATAATCTAAGGAGGTTCTTTTCTAGTTCTGGTTTGGCTGCTAATACTGATAAGACTGCTATTTACTTTGGTAATGTGCCTGAAGATGTGGAGCAGAGAATTCTAAACTTAATTGGGTATGTGGTGGGTGCCTTCCCTTTTAGGTATCTTGGGATTCCTCAAAATTCAAAGAGATTAGCTATGCAAGGATGTGATAAGTTGGTTGATACTATTATGTTGAAAATAAGAACATGGGAAAGTAGACACTTGTCCTATGCTGCTAAATTGGCTCTTGTCAACTCAGTGTTGATGGGTATGTATACTTATTGGGCTCAAGTGTTTCTACTTCCTAAGAATGTGCTGGAAAAGGTTAATCAGCTATGCAGGACCTTTCATTGGGAAGGGACTTTTCTTAGTTCTAAAATGCATCCTGTTTCTTGGGGTAAGATGTGTAAAGGGAAGAGTTATGTAGGTATTGGTTGGACAAATTGTTTTTGGTGGAATCTTGTTGCTTTGGGGAAGGTCGAGTGGCAAATTGCAATGAAGGAAGATATTTTGTGGGTTAAATGGGTTCATGCAGTCTACATTGGGAATCAAGATTGGTAGGGATATAGGCCATCAAAGAGTGCAAGCTGGGGATGGAGGAACTTGTGCACGGTAAAAGAGATGTTGAGAAGTGGTTTTGAGCATAATCAATGGTGTATGGATGGGAAAAAATACATAGTGAAATCGTGTTATAACTGGTTACAAAACCAGGGTATCAAAGTGTATTGGGACTGGTGGGTGTGGAGCAAATTCCATGTTCCTAAACACTCTTTTGTTGCTTGGCTTGTCATGGTAGGAAGATTGAAAACTAGAGCTAAGCTTACTGGTGTGGGCATTCTGTAGACTGATACATGTCTGTTGTGTAGTGGTGCTGCTGAAACAATGGATCATTTGTTTTTTCAGTGTCCTTTTAGTTATGGTTGTCTGCAGAGGGTAAGTAACTGGTTGGGAATCAGTGTTCCAAAACAGGCTTGCATTAGTGATATTTGGCAGCATTGGAAAAGGAGTTTGGTGGGGAGGTTTTATAAGCAAGTTGGGTTCTGTGTGCTGGCTTGTTTGGTATATTATATATGGCAAGCAAGGAATAGGAACAGATGGAAAGGTGTTCATAGGAATAAGGAGCTGGTATGCAAGGCTGTATGCTCAACTGCTATGTGGAGGTTGCAAGGACTAATGCACGCTAAGTGGAAGGCTAGTGAAAAATATTACATCAATAGATTAAAAGCTCCTGTTTAGTAGTAGGTTTTGATTTGGTTTTGTATGGTTTGGTTTGGTTTGTCTCTTTTTGTTAGCTCTTTGTACTAGTCTTGGGTATTATTAGTTTCAGGCTCTGCTAACATCTTTAGAATTGTATTCTTGTTTTTGGTTATTAATAAAATAACTTACATTATACCAAAAAAAAAAAACAATTTATGTATAATCATGATTGTCCTCTTAATGTATAAGAGGTAGTAGTAGTTCTCATGTTTAAACCTTTTTGAGTGAAAAAGTACTTTAAACTCTTGTGGTCTGTGTATATGCTACATTTCACTCCATATAAATAATGTCTCCAAAATTTCAAGGCAAACACTATTGCTGCTAACTACAAATCATGTGTAGGATAGTTAACCTCATATGGTTTCAATTGTCTCGAAGCATAAGCTATCACCTTTCTATTTTGCATCAACACACATCCCAAACCATTTTTAGAAGCATCACTAAACACATCATAAGAGTCACTTCCATCTAGCAAAGTCAGCACTAGAGCTGTAGTCAAACGCTCTTTTAAAGTCTGAAATGCCTCTTCACACTTATTACTCCACTCAAACTTACAGTCTTTCTTCTTTAACAAAGTCATGGGTTTAGTAATCCTCGAAAAGTCTTTCACAAACCTCCTATAGTAACCTGCTAACCCTAAGAAACTCCGTACATCCGTTACATTCTAGGTGTAGGCCACTCCTTGACCGCTTCAATTTTGGTTGGATCTACCTCAACTCCCTCTTTAGACACAATATGTCCCAAGAATGCTACTTTCTCCAACCAAAATTCACATTTTGAGAACATAGCATATAACTCATTTTCCCTTAATGTCATCAAGATTGTCCTCAAATGCTCCACATGTTCTTCCTTGCCCTTAGAATACACCACTATGTCATCAATGAAAACGACTACAAAATTATCCAAAAACCGTTGGAAGATTCTATTCATTAAATCCATAAAAATTGATGGTGCATTGGTCAACCCAGAAGGCATAACAGTGAATTCGTAACGCCCATACCTAGTGTGAAAAGTTGTTTTCGGTATGTCCTCATTAGCAATCCTCAATTGATGGTATCCTGACCTTAAGTCAATTTTCGAAAACATCGTAGCTCCTTTCAATTGATCAAACAAGTCATCAATCCTTGGCAATGGATACTTATTCTTGATCATCACTTTATTCAGCTCCCTATAGTCAATACATAAATTCAAACTCCCATCTTTCTTTTTCACAAACAGTACAGGTGCTCCCCAAGGTGAAGCACTAGGCCTAATGTACCCCTTTTCCAACAAATCCTGCAACTACTCCTTTAATTCGCTCATTTCCGCAGGCGCCA
This sequence comes from Suaeda aralocaspica, assembly GCA_016808085.1. Lineage (NCBI taxonomy): Eukaryota > Viridiplantae > Streptophyta > Magnoliopsida > Caryophyllales > Amaranthaceae > Suaeda > Suaeda aralocaspica. The sequence goes on along the minus strand of PYUH01000027.1, from coordinate 429,430 downwards.
TCCTATAGGGTGCTTTGGAAATAGGTGCTGTTCTTGGGACTAAGTCTATAGTAAAGTCAATCTCCTGCTTCGGTGGCATTCTCGGAATCTCCTTCGGAAACACATCAAGAAAGTCCTTCACTACTTCAATATCCTCAGGTTTAGCAGTCTCAATTTGATCCACAACTTGCACACTACAAAGGTAAAACGGAAAACCTCTTTTCACAAACCTAGCGAACCTCATTACTGACACTATTTTGTTGTGTTTCGGTCTTCTTATCCTCCAATAACTCACCTTCTTACCCTTATTCACCAACGAGATCTTAAAAACCAAAACAATTTAAAACTAAACTTCAAACAACTTTAAAATAAAATCAACTTTAAATTTATTACACTTCGGAACCATATTAATGGCCCTTTAAAAACCAAAACCAAAATTACTAATCAGAAGTATTTCAAAATCCAATCAACCAAATAAACGTTAGTCTCCATAAGCAATTGAAATAAAGCAAAATTACAACCACAAACAGCGCTCTCACTCTATCCCATCATGAAATGACTTATGCCCACTTGTACCTGCAACTTTCCTTTTACTAGACAACTGCTCACCACAAGTGGGTCATCATAGGGCCAAGTCCAAGACAAAGCCATGCACACAAAACAAACAGTCAGCAAAGCTGAGTACATAACTACTAACGACTATGCAATAACAATAAGAAATAAAACATGCACTCAACTTACCTTTGACAACCTTCTTACCTGGACATGGACTCAATAAGATTATTATCATATTTAACTTTTCTATTCGGCATCAACGGGTTTCCTTTCCTTTAAAATCGCCCTATTGGGCACCAACATGGGAGTAACTCCAAGAAGGTATTACCTATGCCACACGAGGTGACGGATATCCATCTCATTGATAATATAAAAGAGTACAACTTCTTGTACTCCAATTAGAAGTCATAGATCACTGTTCCATACGACTCCCCCATTGTTCATACTCAAGGTATATACGTTCCAAGAGTTTTGGTGTGAATCCTCTTACACTTTACGTGATTAACAGGTTTAACAATGTTATGACTCTCATCTAACATCACATAAAGACATGCATACAAACAAGCAACCATATTCATTATCTTTGCTTTAAGGTGATTCCAAATTAACTTATGTGATTCCTTTAATTAAACTGAACCTCATGTACCACACATTAACTGTGAGTGGCTAATACCTTACTTTCTTCGTGACCACACATTAAACTGTGAGTGGTATTATATGTAAAATAATTGCTCATTACTTCTATTAATCATGTGAACAAATTCATGACTACCTTTCTTGTTGATTAAGTATCTAATCAACTTAGACTTAACTTCTTTCCTTTATTCATAAAACTGTTGGCCAAACTAGACTGATCAGAACATTCCAAATCAAGCTTATGAAAATTAAACTTTCTATTTAACATTGAATGTCATTAAACATTAAAAACATGCTACTAACAACTTGTCATGCATATATATTCATGATCCAGAACACGCATACAAGATTCATGTAAACAATAATTTCTCAAGAATGCATTCTAACTCCTATGTTTGCCTTTAGTACTTACGTACCTTATATATTAGCTTTGCTCCGCCACAACTTCTAGAAGTAGACTAATTCAAAGTCTCCTACACAAGGAAAACCGAACTAAATTAAAACCTTGTTGACTAAATTCTACAACAACCATAACCAACTTCTAAATTTGGAAACTTTGTCCAAAACATTCCTTATTTGGTCTCTATTCAATTCCATACTTCAATTTTCTTCTCTACTCCAGTTCTACTTAGTTTTCAAGACTTAATTATACTTTATAAAACCTTAATAAAATTTTCATGCCACTTTAAAAAAGTGGACAGCAATGTAACTTTATCAAAACTCCTTGAAAATTTCCGAAAATGACACAAATCGATCATATAATGTATTACCTAACTTACATGATCAATTTATGCTACATACTTTAAAAGGCTATTTAATTAATTTATAAAATCTGGACAGCATGTTAAACATGCTTAAAACCACTGTTAAACATCATAAAACAAACTAAAATTTATATATTTCATCATAGAATTGATGTGTGATCATACTAGTGCAATTTGGACACTTAAAACTCAATTTAACTTGTTCTTATTAAAATTTTAGATTTATTTCTAAACTTTATAGTCATGAAAACTCATGAAAACATCATGATTTCATGTCAAAACACTTCTACAATCTACTAACATGTTTATGAAGTCAATCTAGGCTTTAGAACTATTTTTCATATGTTATAACATGTTTATAATATTTATTCAACTCAAATTCATGATTATAAAATTTGGACAGCTTTATAAAACAAGTTTAAAACCTTTAAAAATCAATCTAAACTTAATAACATCATAATAAATTCACCCAAAAATAATCTATGATCATAACATTAAAGTTTGGAACACAAAAATTCTTAAAAATCATAACTTTATAAAATTTCAAACCCTAATTTGTAATTTCATGATCACCAAAATTAATTCATGCCTTAAAAACAATTCATACTTATATAAAAACATAATTAAACTTATAAAAACATGATTAGCATTATTATAATCATAAATTTGCAAGATTGAATAAAAATAAAGAAGGAGAAATTTTTTTTTATAAGTTTCGAAAAAATACCAAAATTAGGGGAGGAGGTCCGGTGGCTGCAGGTGGCCGGCGGTGGTGCCGCAATGACCGGCGATGGTGGGTCCGGCTGGGCACGGATCCCGAGGCAATCCCCCAAATTTTTCTTTTTTTTGAAAATTCCGACTTTTTTTTGTTCGTAAATTGCAACCCCCCTTTTTTTCTAACTTTTCTCTCTAAATTTTTGGAATCCTAATTTACTAGTATGATCAGGAAAAGTTTGGATTTTAGGTTTTGTAGGGTATTTATAGGCCCCAAAGTAGGATTTTGGTGAGGCCCATAAACACTCCTAAGTAAATTAGGAAACCTTTAAAATCTATTTTTAGAAGCTTTTAAAATATATTTTTAATCATAAAAATATTATTTAAGAACACAAATAATTACTTTTAACCAAAACTATATTTTATTAATTTATTTTTATTTAATACTTCTATTGAATGTAATTTTCAATAAAAATTTCAAAATTATATGAATAAAATACGAAGATTATATGCATGAAATACAAAAAAATACTTTGTTTAAATACGTGAAAATGTAGGTATTACACTAATACATAGCAAAATGAAACAATGTGTTCCAAAATAGAGGCCACAACCGCAAACATAACAAGGAAGGATAAAACTTGTATCTAAATTAATGTCAATATACTTAATGCAAGTACAGTATAATCGAAATCATAAATGTTCTAGCGACCACCACGACGAGGATTATGGGCATTGTTAGCTCCTGTTTGATAGTCATTTGTTGAAATAGCCATCCTTCGTGGTAAACTTAGTTCTATTTGGTCTTCTGTTTCCGTATCCTCTTCTACTACTACATAAGTCACATCAGTATCCTGCAAATTTTGAATGAACATTTTCTAATATTTAGTATAAATAAAATAAAGACGAAAAGGAAAATTGTGAATTATGACCAAATGTTAGTATTTATAAAGAAACTACCTATTAAATTTTTTAGTTATTATGCAATAAAAAACAAAGAGTTACTAAATCCCATAGTGAAAATTTTTCCGTTGCGCACGGTTGCACTACCTGATTTTTTTTACTATAGAGAAACTCTTTCGACTTTGTGTCCCACATTAAATCTTTTCCCACGAATATATACCTTATATAATTCAATTTTCCTTTTCTTCTGGAATTTAATTAATTGGCAATTAGATTCTATGCTCAATCTAGTATATAGAAATAAAGGAAGAGATTGAAGGAAATTGAACTATGTAAAATTGTAAAGAGATAATTTCAGGAGAAAATACTATATATGGATCTATAGCTCAGTACTATCGTTAGGTGATTTCAAAAATTTATTCCTAAAATTAATAAACTGTATATTTTTTGGGCTCACCTAGAGAAGATATTGGATATAAAATTAGTCAATCAACAATCTGCTCCATAGGCATACAATTATACAAGTGTTTAGTAACATATGGCCAAAAAAAGCCTAGGTTGCCCCTTGTAAGGAGAAATAATGTTAGGATCCTCTTCATTTTTTTTTCCTTGATTAACTATCTTAAGATTTTCACGCCTAATGTATGATATAAATTAAATTCCCAAACTTTCTATATACGTCATCATGCATCTCCTGCCCTTGATTGTCTATTTATTTCAAGGGATGAAGAGGACCTTGACCCAAAAAAATGAGATTTTTATTTTAGTACAAAGTGCTTTGTATGTTATAACAACCTTTTTGTTTGATTGTATCATTTGTGGACCAAATAATTGTGTATTGTAGCTAAATTTTTCTTGTAAGTTGAAAAGAAAAACACTCTTTTGCTACTTAGTGTTTTTAATTTTATTTTATTTTTACAAATACAACTAACACAAAAGATAACCATAAAAATGAGTTTCAAATTTTATTTACAGTTTTAAAAATCATGACTATTGTAATAGCTAATAAGTATGACTATTTTTAAATTTTAATCCATAGGATTTATGAAAATAGAAAATTGAAGAAAATATAGAAAACCAAGGACATATCAAATGAGTCCTTGGTTGAAACACCTTTTCAACACTATTTTTGTAAACTGAATCAAAAAATCATTTTTATCATAAATAATTAGAATATGTATGCAACTATGACAAAGTAATATATATAGTTTATTGTTATTATTATTAGTATGCTTAACTTTCATTAGTCCATTCCCACAAAGTTTTATGGCATTAGCATCTCTCATTGATCACACTAGAACGGTCAAGTTAATGACCCTAAACAAGCGCTTCTTGAGAGGCAACCTGAGCCCTCTATTCCTTTTTCTCTATTTTTGTGTGCTTGTTGGTGTCCTTTTAGTTATAGTTTAACTTCCTTTATTTTTGTGTGTTTTTGTTGTGTCTTTGTGTGATTTTAGTAGTTCTTGGTAGTTTTGGATCATGTGAATGAGCTTAAAGGTCATTCCTCTACTCCTTTTTTACATGACATCACTCATGAACCGCTTTGATTATATGCATTTATTCAACCAGCAACGGTTTGCTCGAATCGATGAAATCATTACAGGCCTTCACACTGACATGGCTCGCCTCCAAAGGGTCCAATTGAGGGAACGCCTAAGTCATGTACAATTTGGCCATTTAGCAAGATTACATAACCATGCAAACCTACCACCCACTTATGACCCTGACACTAGGCTTACTTCCTACCCTCAATAAGCATTCTACTCCTAATACCCACCTCATTGTGGGCACTCTAATTCGTAGGAGGTGTAATGTGTCTAATATATACATTTCCCCTAATGATTGTGGATTAAATAGGCTTTGTTGACCCAATTTTAAATCTAATGGTCTTCTTTTAATGTTTTGTGTGTTTTTGCAAAGTTTTGCAGAAAATGATAAATTTCCGATTAATTTTCGCTACCTAATTTCGGCACTTGAGAGTACAAGAGCACTCATGAGAATTTTGAGAATGATTAAGAACATTTACAAGTCATTGAAAAGTTTGACATCTCACATGACAAGTTAGAGGAAGAGAAGAAATAAAATTGAAAATTTGAGAAAATTTACAAGTGAAGAGTTTGGTCACTTTCAACTATGTTGATCATATCTCACAATCTACAAATCTACTTATCTGATTATTATTGAATTGGAGAGTAGACTCAATGATCTTTCAAACAATAGGTCCCACGCCCCATGGAACATTTTGTACAAAAAGTTGTAGCGGTTTAAAATTGAACCTCCTAACCAATGAAGTTATCTCTGGAACGTTTAAAGGGTTGTATGTGCTCGCAACTTAAAATAGAAGTAGTTGCCCCATTTTTACTTGGTTTGTGTGGGACGTTTTTTCCAAATAGAGGGCATTTATAAGTGTAGATACCTAAGCTTTGTCCCACCTAAATGCCGACGATTAAAGTCTACCACATCACAATTGGTCCAACGTTCGATGTTGATTGCTTGAAAAGAATAACCAAATTTGTGTGTCGTTCACCTATTTGGACCCCACTCCACAATCTAATTAAAACGGGGGAGTCACACCACCCGGTCAGCGAGTTGGGGTCCAGGGGTGAAACGCCCTGGTGGGAGTCTGGGGGGCAACGCCCTCTAGCTTTTTGAAAACCAAAACTATATGATAAGTTTTGATTGCCAAAATACGCTTTAATTACTTTCATCAATTTTTAAACTTATTTTATTTCATATTATTTCATTTTGTTATTTGATTTTTGTTATGTCATTTCATTTTGCTTCATTTTTCTTTATTTCATTTAAAGTTTCATTTAAATTTTATGTTATATATTTTTTTTTTTTTTTTTGAAAACTTAAAAAATAAGTTAAGCGCACAAATATGGCTAAGTACGACGAATGTTCTAGAATTCTTTAGAAGGTTTTGTATGAAATCAGGCAGCTTTAGGCTTATGGAAACATAGAAAAGGAAATATGGAAGTAAATATCGGAATATGGAGTAAATTTCAAAATTATGGAAATACGCCCTTTATGTGCGCATAGGCGCACAAAAGGGCCGGTTTTTGAAATTTGGGAAAAGCTAAAAACATCCAAATTCTCACACCGGTGTGCATGGATGCAGCACCTGCGTATGAACACACACCATACGCCTATGCGCATGGCCTGAGCATGTGCAGAGGGCCCACCTGCACATGTCCACAGGGTTTGCGCCCCTGAGATTCGTTTCTTGAGATTTTATCCATAAATACGTGCCCATGTCCGACCATTTCCAACATCTCGAATTTTTTGCAATTCACCTCGTAGTTCGTGCCAACCTCTCTCTTTCTGTCTACAAAAAATACTTTCTTATTGTCATTCTTATTATTATTATTAGTATAGTTTTCTAAGCATCAATCAATAGATGTTGCTTTAACCGCCGCACGCATAAAAAAAAAAAAAGTCAGATGAGGGCGACATCAACATCTTGAGTTCTTCAATTAATTGAGTTAGTTTATGTAATTTTTATTTGCGTTATTAGAAATTTGACATTTTAATTAATTTCATAAAAATATTGATTAATTATGGCTTGGTTTTAAATTAAAATCAACTTTAGGTAGAAAAATTATCTTAAGTTGCTTATGTGATTTTATATGCTAATTGTTTTATTTCTTTTAATCACCTATTAATCCATGTTTAATTACAAGACCAAAAAAGCATGTTCTAACTTAAAGTAAAGATAAAATATTGGAAAATCGGCTTAGGTACCTACGAATATTGATTATTGCTAAGGTGATCGCCATTACATGTTATTAGAAAACTATGTATTCATTAATTAATTTCACCTAACAAATTATTATGTGTTTATAGGATAAATTGGAAATATGATTGCTATTTTAACATTATAGTCATGAAATTACATATGAGACCAAGTAGAGGCCGCTATGCGCTGGGGGGGGGGGGCGGGGAGACATTGTGAACTACTTTGTCCTTACCCTTGTCCCCAAATTCGGAGATATGAGATCGACCTTCTTATCTTTGGCGTCAATTTATCTTCGGGCTAGCCGTAATGAGGTTCTGTGAGCTCCCGAAAAGAGCACGGTGGTGACTTATGTACTTGGGTTTTGAGGTTCTACACTTACCCCCGAGCCAACCATATTCACACTATGCAAAACTAATAAAATACTTTGCTTTCCGTAAAAAGAGCATGTGGGCCTCTAAAAGACTCGAGTCCACAATAAGGGGGACAAAATACATTGTAATTATACTCCCTAGAACATACTTCTCATAATTGTCATTAGCCTTAGTTTTAATCATACTTTCTCTCTCTAGATTAGTTTTAGGTTAGAGTTTTGTAACAGGAGAAAAAAATTCTCTTGTTCAACAATTGCAATTCCAACTTAATTTTATTGAAGTTTTCTTCAATATTTGGTACTTTTCTACTTCTTAGTTTATGTTTTTAATGTTAATTCTTTTGTTAACTATTATTAGGTTGATAATAAGGGTTTGTTAACTATGTTTCTTAGTTTTAGTTAATTGTTTAAACATGAATTCCATTGAATCTCTTGTGCTTGTTTTTGTAATCATAAGTGAGTAGTTTGTTTTCTAGGGTCTAGGGGATATATAACTTTGTTAATAGAGTAGTTTTGTGTTAATTACTTTTTTTCACAATTATTAGTCAAATTCCTATTATTGAGTTTAATTGCATGCAATTGAATTGTGGACGACTGTAATTGTATTGTTTGGTAATTGTCAAAGTTGATGTTGGGAGGTAAGAATATTGCAATAGATCATAGAATAATAAGCATTAACCAAACCGAGTCTAGGTAAGAGTGAGAGCCTATAGAGGTTTTTTTTTTTTTTTTTTTTTTTTTTTTTTTTTTTTTGGG
>PYUH01000027.1:303467-413444 GCA_016808085.1 Suaeda aralocaspica | reverse complement strand
GGGGGGGGGGGGGGGGGGGGGGGTTCTGAGTAATGCCCCTCCGACTTCTAAGTCAAATTTCTTAGAGAGAACGATTAGATCGAATATTATGTATTGTGGGTGTATGACATACCTTTACTACAAGAAAACATGTTTTTTAGCGAGGGAATTTTTGCGACGGAATTTTAATCTGTCGCAAACTAGGTAATTTGCGACGGAATTATTACTTTTGCGACGGATTTTTCTGTCGGAAATTTCCTACGAAACTACTTACAAAATTTAATGAGTTTGTGACGGAACACTAAATTTAGCGACGGATTTTTCCGTCGGAATTTTGCGACGGAAATTAGTCCGTCGGTAATTCCGTCGCAAAATCCCGACATAATTAATTCTGCTCTTTANTAATTAATTATGCTCTTTTTTACTCATTTTGTCGCGCAAAACAAAAAAAAAAAAGAAAACCCTAACTCCTTCTTCTTCAATTCGTCACACCTTACTCCCTCACAACTCCCTCTCAACACTCTCAACTCCCTCTCAACACTCTCAACACTCTCACTCTCAACTTCTTCTTCTTCTTCTTCTTCATTTCATCATCTCAGTCGCTTCAATTTCTCTGTTTTCCGTCAAAGTGTTCTCTGTTCTCAGTCGCTTCATTTCATCACTCTCAACTTCTTCAATTTCGCAGGTATTCTTTTTTCAATTATTTTTAATTATTCTTTTGACGAATTGCTGTTTTGCTACTTCCCAAATTAATAACTCGTGTGTTTAGATCTTGGTTGAATTATAATTTGTGATTAGGGTTTTTGTTTATATAATTGCTGTTTTGCTTCAATTGCTGTTTTTGCTGAATTATAACTCGTGTGTCTTTTGCTGTTTTGTTTCAGTCGTGTGTTTTGCTTCACATCTATATTCTTCCCCTGGTTCTGGTTCTGGTTCAGTCGTGTGTTTTGTTTCAGTCGTGTGTTCTGTTTGTCTTTATTGTTGTTGCTACTGTCCATTGTAACTTTGCAATACTCCTCCTTTCGCCAAGGTTACAGCACTTGTGAAGTTTGTTTTTGTGGTTTTGGATTAAGAAGCTCAAAATATCACACCCAAACTTTAGTCAATTGATTGGTAAAATGATTTTAAAGTTGGCAATGCTTAATAGACGAGAGTGCATTTATATGCATTGCAAAAGGAAGTTTTCCTCCTGTAGTAGAGAAGTTATGCAGCACTGCAGTAGTAAATAGAAATGCCGGAAACAGGTAGACCACACGGACCATGGCTTCATGTTACAAACCTAGAATTGATGAGAGTTCTATAGTATGATTCATAGTAGTGCATAAAATTTCGGTTCCGGTTTTGATTTTTTGGAATTCAAAAAACCGGACCGGATAACCGATTTTTAAACCAGAAATCGGATCGGAATGAGATTTTCACATTCCGGAATATCCAGTTTTTCGGTTTATTTTATTTGTTTTTTAAAAAAAGAGTTGAAATTTTCCCCCTAGTTTGAACTTTGGGCTACCTCACTAAACCCATTTAGTAATTTGTCCGAATATGAGCTAAATCCCCAAATCCGATCCCTCAAATCCCCCCAAAAAAACCCTAACTTGTCGTTCGTCTATTCTTCTTCCGTTTTGCCTTACCGTAGATTTGTCGTCGTTTTTGCGAGCCCAAGTATGTCTTCCTTTTTGAAGTTGTTTATTTGATTTTTGTTTAATTTTTATTTTATGATTCTGAATTTGATTTTTTTTTTATGTTTAATGTTTATGAATTAAAGTTGTAATTCTTGTAAATTAATTGAATTAATGTTGAAGATTGGGTTGTAATTTTATTGCAGAATATTGTTTAATTCATAGGTACCTACGCCAATGGTGGACATTTGGGAGAGGCTTGATCTTAAGATCTTTGGAATGAGTTTGATGGTCAACAGATATTGGAACATGAACATCAACGAAATGGTGCATAATCACTTCACTTGGGAAAGGTGCACCAATTACCGTCGACTCATTGAAGGACCCTTTCCTTTGGTTCTACCGATTCCTCAAAAATCCTCACGCCTATAGTATACCCGAAGGCTTCTGTCGCAAAGAATGGGAAGAATTGAAAAGATTATTTCATGAATTCGCGGACAATATGACTTTCTCTATCGATGCGGTCGAAGAGGATGAACTATTCCTTGACCCCCTCGACTTAATCACTCCTATGGGATGACCTGTTTCACAAATAGTCATCGCCTCCACTCTCTTAGAAGTCAATGGAATATGGAATAGCAATGATGAAGGCGTCTATGTCGGAGATGGAGTTCAACCCACCTACCATATTCTTGTGGAAGGCGACGATGACATCGCCAAAATTTTAAGGCCTTTATCACCTCCTAGAGACAGTACAACAAAGTTCAAGCTCTCACTCGAGTGGGATGCCTCAACGCCGCCCAAGGAAGAACTAGCGTTCAACTTACTCAACCACCTCCTCTACCCGAAGAGGAGGACAGTATCATTAAGTAATTAAAAAGAACGAAGGTCGGTGTCAACGTTTGGAAACTCCTTGTCTCCTCGGAAAAGCATAGACAAGCTCTCACTGATTTAAATGTGGCAAGTGGCACTACCCCGGATGGTTTGTTTAACCTCATATTAAATGAGCAACACAAGCCCTACATCACATTTTCCGATGAAGACCTTCCAACTGAAGGGCCAGATCACAACAAAGCACCCTGCATCACCATCATAAGTAGACAACTCAATATACCTATGACTTTGTTTGATAATGGTTCCAATATCAATGTTTTCCCTATGAGGACCGCTCGTAAGCTCGGAGGAAGAATTTCGCGTTAGGAATCAAGCCGTTTGTGTCTATGACAATACAAGGAGAGACATCATGGGGGTAATTTGGCTCAATCTAACCACCAAGGAAATAGAGAAAAAAGTAAAATTCCATGTCATGGACATGAAGACTCGCTTTAATCTCCTCTTAGGAAGATTATGGCTCCATGAATTGGGTAGTTTCTTCTATCCTTTACCAAAAGATCAAATTCTTCTAAGAAGGGGTCATAGTCATTATCGATGCTTCTCTTATGAACATTCAGGCAACGGATCAACCCATTATCAACATGGAACATGATGCTAGAGATGAAGATTTATGGGGATTCTCTATTGCCGGAAATTATGAAAGGGATACAGCTCCTTTCGATTTCGATCCTCATAAGATTTTGGTGATAAATGCTATGCTTCGCAACCAATGATATGTTCCTGGCATAATCATGTAATCAACAAGGGCTCTCGTTGCCTCCCACTTCAATCTTCAACCTAAGAACAATGGGTTTGGATTGGGATACTATGGACTCGGGGCTTTGTGGGCCCACATTTCCTTTTTACGGATATTGAAAGCCTTTAGCTTGTTTGCATAGTCTGAGTATGCTTGGCATAGAAAGTGAGTATATAAACTCAAAACCCAAGTAGAGAAGTCTCCACTGTGCTCTTTTCGGGATCTCACAGAACCCCATTAGGTCTAGCCCGAAGGCAAATCGACAGCCAAGGATAAGAAGGTCTCATATCTTTGGATTCGGGGACGACGGTAAGGACAAGAGTAGTTCACATTCCCCCCCCCCCCCCTCCCGGTGTATAGCAGCTTCGACTTGGTCTCATATGTAAATTCACAATTATAATATCGAATTATAGCATAGATATTTCCGGTTTAGTCCTAACACATAGAAATATTGCTAGGTGGGTTTCGATTAATGCCCACATAGTTTCTAATGACATGTGAGAGTGATCGCTTTAGAATTAACTAAGATTAAGAAACTTAAGCCAATTTGCATGGTTTATCCTTACTTTATGTGATACCATGCTTTCAAGTATTGTAATTAAACATGGATTTTAGGTGAATTTAAAGCAGTAAACATGTAGCATTCATAATCACGTAGACAACTTAATTCATGTTTCTACTTAAGATTGATTTTAAGTAAAAACCAAGCCATAGTTAAGTCAAAATTTCATGAATTAATTAAAATATGTCGAATTTGAAAGAAAGCAATAAATCACATAAATTGACACAAACTTGAAGGATTTAAGATGATGTTGACGTTGTTGATGATTTTGACCTTATTTAAAGTACCTTTCGTGCGATAGTCAAAACAACTTCTTTACTTGAATGTTTGAATAAGAACTTAAAACCTTAAATAATAATAATAATAATAGTAATGATGATGATGATGATGACGATGATGATGACAATTATTAACATAACTTGATTAGTATTTATAAGAATGCTTAAGGAGGATTTTAGGGTTTTAGAAGAATTTTTAGAGAGAGAAAGTGTAACACCCTGGAATTTCCTAACTTCCTTCTCTAGATTTTCCGGAAAATGTATTATAAATAATAAGAAATATTAATTATTAAAACTCCTACATAACTAGATAAAACCAAAGCATTACGGCCACTGTGATAACGACTATGGCATTTATCAAAGTACTACAGCGGAAGTCTTTAAAGTCAAAATCAATTTAAAACTTGAACTCAAAAATGATCTCAAACTAAAATCAAACAAGAACCAAAAGAAAACTGACTTTAAACTTCATTATACTTTGGAAGCGTATTAATGGCCCTTTAAAACCACACCTTAAACCTTGGAAATAAAAACAACATCCAACGATAGTTAACTAAATCCACAAGTAATTAAAATAAGAAACTACGAAGACTACAATGCAAGCACTCTCACTCTAGCCCAACATGAATGACCTATGCCCACTTATGCCTGTAGCTTTCTCTTATTATAGACAACTACTCGCCAACAAGTGGGTCATCATAGGGCCAAGTCCAAGACAAAGCCATGCACACAAACAGTCAGCAAAGCTGAGTACATAACTGCTAAAGACTATGCAACATGATCAAAATAAAAGAAAAGTAAAGCATACATACATCTTACCCTTGACAACTCTTCACCTGTGCATAGACTCAGCTTAAACAAATTTAATTATTATATTTAAACTTTGGGTTTCGCATCGAACGAGTTTCCTTTCCTTTTAAATCGCCCTATTGGGCACCAACTTGGGAGCAACTCCAAGAAAGTATTACCTATGTCACATAGAGTGACGAAATTCCTAGGCATTAAAAATATAAAAGAGTACAACGTCTTGTACTCCAATTAGAAGTCATAGATCACTATTCCATACACCTCCCCCCATTGTTCATACTCAAGGTATATACGTTCCAAGAGTTTTGGTGCGAATCCCCTTTCACTTTACGTGATTAACAGGTTTAACAATATTATGACTCACATACAACATCACATAAAAACATGCATATATTCAAGCAAGCCATATTAATTCTCTTTGAATTTAAGTGATTCTAAAAATAATATTAGGTGTGTCATTTAATTAAACCGAACTTCCTTTACCACACACTAACTGTGAGTGGCTAACTGTTTAAATTCTCCTTGGCCACACATTAAACAGTGAGTGACAACTTGTGTAAAAATATTTGCTCATTAACTTCTATTAACTTTGTGAATAAAAATTCACAAACTACTTTTCTTGTTGGTTAAATAACTAATCAACTTAAATAGCTTCCTTTTTTCTTTATTAAGCTATTGGCCAACTTTAGACTAATTATAACATTCCAATTCAAACTTGAAGAATTTCTATTAATATAAATGTGGAATGTCAAAACAATATAAAATCATGCTTCTAATTCTTTCATAACTTGTCATACAAGTCAATTCACAATCAAATCAAGCAACAACAACAAAATATCATATGAGATTAACCAAACATGAATTGTAATTTCTATGTCTGCTTTTAGTACTTACGTACTGTTTATGCCAAAAAGGGCTTAGAACGATCTTAGGTTGGGACTACGACGGCTAGATAGATTATGCAATTCGATGAATAAAGGCTAATAATGCAAAGTATAAAAACGAAAGAAATTAAAGTAGACAAAACACGATATTTTGATGACGCAGAAAACCCAAGGAGGGAAAAACTGTGGGTGGGAGTAATTCCACCGTTTCACTATGATGAATGTAAGATAAACTTTGCTTAGAGTACAATGAGAGTGATTTAGCTCACGAGTATTTTTCAGTGAACTGTCGTTGCCCGTTTGGATTGATTAGTGAGCTGAATTTATAGCATTGAGACCTAGAAAATATCTTCAACGGTCTTCTTAGGTAAATAACCGCATCTCCTAAAAAATAGGAGAGTAGTTTCCTTCTTTTTCTCCACGAAAGCTAATCTCTGTCCAGGTTCAATGTACCTTCCCAGTAGACTTGTTCAACTCCCTGAATCTGCTGAAGAATTAATTTGAGCTGCTCAACGGTTCCCACGAATCTCGGACTAACGGTTACTGACTCGTCTGGGGTCGAGTCTAGTCAGGGGAAATCGACCATAACAATTTGCCCCGGATTATTGACTCGGCAACTCGGCAGTTAAAGAGCAATAATCCCACTCTTGTGAAATAACTTCCCACTAACTCTTGGTAACCGCGCCCAATAACTACCCTCCCCAACTACTGCCTATAAATATCTTTTACACTTAGCTTTTACAATTTTACAAAAGATAAAAAATTTGAAAAAATTCAAATTGACAAAAAGGAGGAATCCGGAGGAGCGTTGCACTGTAGCTGCGTTTCAAGAGGCGTGACTGTGCTAGATCTGAACTTTCCTTCAGCAAATTTCCAGGTAATTTACTTTTTCTGCCTCTTGACTTTTGCTTCCATTGAACTTACCTTGGATGTCTAGTAGAATTGTTTCACCAAAGAGATCTAGATTTTCGTTTAGACTTCTAGAAAAAATGGGGAAGCCGAAAGAGAAATCTTCCGAGGTGGAACCTTTGAGTTCGATTGACAAGACGGGAGTTGAAGCTTTTAGGGTTCTTGCTGGTCTTCCAAAAGAGGCGGTGATCGAGGCTCCGGGGGCGCGTTCTGCTGTTGACTGCCCAGAGGGTTTTGTGTTGATGTATGAATATCCTTTTAAGCTAGGGTTTAATTATGAGTTTTCCCCTCTTTCCAAGGCGTTGATGGAGGCTTTGTCAGTCGGACTTGGCCAATTGATGCCCCAAACTTGGAGGGTCTTCATGTCTTAGAAGGGCTTAACCCTCTTGCGAAAAAACCTCTTAATGTTTTTGATTTGATGGTTTGCTACAAAATTCAAGTGAAAGAAGAAAAAAGTTGCGCGTTGGTGCTAAAGCGTGGTGCTCGTCCGTTAGTGGAAAAATCGGGTTATTCCAACGATAGGGGTTGGCGTCCTCGTTTTGTATTTGTGAAGAAATCGTCTTTGGATGCATTTGTGAATTGGCTTTCAGATCAGTGGCGTTTCGAAGGTACAGACCCTTCGTTTCGCTTTGATACTTTCCAATTGATTGACTCGTTTTCTTATGTTTTCCTTTCTTGTAGGTATCGGTTCAAGCTCGTTGCGACCTAAGGCAGACAGTGCTGCTAAGGTGGAAGAGTTCCTTAGTACTTTCAGCGTCGAAGATCGTACGTACGTTCGTCCCATTGTAGCAGAAGACGAGGCAGAAGGAGAACAGAGTACGGCTACTACTAGTGAGGATCCTGACATGGCTTCAGGTATTTGTTGTTTCCTCGATTTTTGATTTTTACGGTTATCTTCTATTTTATCTGATTGCAGTTTCGTCTAACTCCTCAGGTGCGACTTCTAGTAAGGGTGCAAATGACAAAATGTCGATGGATGAGATGTTTGAGCGTGCTTCGAAGAAGAAGAAATTGAGTTCTGATCCTGCTGACGTTCAGATTCTTGAGACGAAACCTAACCTGGTTCGTCCTCCACCTCCAAGGTTTGAGCGAGGGGCGTCTACAAGGAGTTCATTGTCCCAGAGTCGTGGTTTGCTGATCACTCTCCCTGAGGATTTCTTGGCTGAGACAACCGACACTACTTCTATTTGGCCTTCTGCTGAGAAGCTTCTAGTTCCGGCGGCTAAGAAACGTCTGGAGAAGATGACTCCCGCTGAGGTGATAAGCGAAGCCATCAATCTTCAGCTGCATGTAAGTTTGTTTCCTTTTATTGTATTTCGTTTGCTCTTGGCCGGATTTCTTTTGCTTAAACCGTTTTTGCTCTATGCAGTCTCTCCAAGATACTCTTGCTACGAGAGACCGTCTTGTCTCGTATGAGAAAGATGCCAAGTCTGCCCAGAATGCTTTAAATGTGGCTAAGGAGAAGGCGAAGAAGGCCGAGGCTGAAGTGACTAGTCTCAAGGCTTCTTAGCTTAGGCTGGAGGCTGAGAAGAAGAAAGAAGTTACGAACTTGGAGGAGATGCTTCACACTGCTCAGGAGGATGCCAAGAATTCTAAGGCCCTTGACATCTTGTTTGGTCGCGCCAAGGTCTTGAAGACGTTTGTGGATGGGCAGCTGACGTTGGAGGATGCTCAGGCCGAACTAGACAGGTACCTGGCTGGAATTGGGAGTATGGCTGAACTGGTTGACGAAGAAGCGACCGTGGAGGAGCAGAAATCTACTGCTGAGTCTGCCCCTGCTTCTACTGATGCAGATCAGATTGCTGCTGAGACGAACCAGGATGACGAAGACGTGGCGTGACTGTTGGCCACTTTACATTTGAATTTTTAATGCTTAAACATTAAGTCTGTTGATGGCCGTTGCATGGCCTTTTTGAACAATTTACTTGTGTGTTTTGTTGCGTCGTTCATGGGAACGGCTTAGTACTTTGTTATTTTGTCGTTCGTGGGAACGACTAGGTACTTTAGTTTTTGTGACTTTTGAACATCTTTGAATGTTTCTGCGTGCTTAGATTGCTTTTGTTGACATGCTGTGTGTTTGCTTTTGAATGTTTCAATCACTTTCGTTGGTATATCACTGTGGTTTTTGACTGCTTGTGTTATGTGTTTTATCGCGCATTATTATTTATGTATTTGCACGCGTAGGAGATGACAAGACATCATTTTCAGTCTCGTTTGAAGGCCTTTATTACTGTTGCTCTTAGACTAGGCGCCACGGTGCCTCGTTGGTCTAGCGTATCGGGGGACTAGGTTAGATGTGCACATTTGCCCCTTAATATCTGACGAAGCTCTGCCTTGATTAGGTACCTTCTGGCGCGCTTCTTCTGATATTTACTTGCGTTGGACTGCTTAGACTGTGTCATCGTGACGAGTCTCTGAAGTTTAGATCCTGCAGGTCCTGCATAGACGCATCGTTAGGACTGGCCGTTGGCGTTTTTGCCAACGGCCCTCCGATGCTGAAGTCAGTACTTTTTCGTCGAAGTATAAAACACAGTGAAAAACTTAGAGAAAATTTGTTGCCTTTGCACTTTTGACATAAAAGTGGTAAAGCTTAAGGTGCGTCGCGTTCCAACTTCTCGGAACGGTCTTACCATCTCGTGAGACTAGTCTGTACGCCCCTTTGCCTGCTACGTCGACGATTTGATACGGTCCCTCCCAGGTTGGCCCCAGCTTACCATCTGTCGGGTCCTTGGTATTTTGGAATACTTTCCTTAATACCCAGTCTCCAATTTTGAACACTCTTGCCTTAACTTTTTGGTTGAAGCTTCTTGCGACGATTTGCTGATGCGTCGCCATTCTTAGATATGCATCTTCTCTTAGTTCTTCAAGCGTGTCGATGTTGGAGGCCATCTCGTCTTGATTCTGCTCTTCTGTCATGAGACCGTATCTAGCAGTTGGGATTCGTACTTCTGACGGCAGGACAACCTTGCATCCGTAGACTAGGGAGAACGGGGTTTGTCCCGTTGATGTTCTAGGCGTCGTCCTGTTTGCCCATAGAACCGCAGGCAACTCTTCAGCCCATATTCCTTTGGCTGAGTTGAGTCTTTTCTTGAGTGAGGCAATGATAACTTTGTTACTCGACTCTGCTTGTCCATTGGCTTGTGGATATCTCGGCGTTGACATACGTAGCTTAATGTTCCATTTGTCACAGAACTGTCTAGTCTTGTCGCTGATGAACTGAGATCCGTTGTCGCAGACTATCTCTGATGGGATTCTGAATCTGCATATGATGTTAGTCAAAATAAATGAAATGACTTCTTTGTCTCGTACCTGGCTAAATGAACCTGCTTCGATCCATTTAGAGAAGTAGTCCGTCAGTGCTAGTAAAAACACTTTTTGTCCTGGTGCCGGAGGAAGTTTTCCAACTATGTCCATCCCCCATTTCATGAAGGGCCATGGACAAAGTGTTGGATGCAATTCTTCAGGTGGTCTATGTGTCACTCCTGCATATCTTTGGCAACTGTCGCATTTGGCAACATATTCTTCTGCATCTTTCTTCAGGTCTGGCTAAAAGTATCCCAGACGGAGCAGCTTGTTAGACAAGCTTCGTCCTCCAGAATGATTGCCACATTCGCCATCATGGTGTTCTTGCAACATAGCCTTTTGTTCGTCCCCGACGAGGCATCTTTGCAGCAATCCTTTGGAAGAACATTTAAATAATACGTCATGTAATACTGTATACTTAGAAGCTTTGAACCTTAGTTTCCTTGCTTCCTGAGGATCGTCGGGCAGGATGTCATGCTTCAGATAGTTGACTATTGGAGTTGGACAGTTTGCTTCATCGGAGATTTCCAAGATTTCTGGCACGTGGGACATGTCAACGGATGGCTTAGTCAGGTGTACCGTGGGTATGGTTTTAAAGGGAGATTTTTCGAGTGCTGAGCCTAGATTTGCAAGTGCGTCGGCTTGGCTATTTTTGTCTCTTGGGATTTGTTTGATTGAAAAGGGGTTGAAAGTTTTGGCTTTTTCTTTGGCTAAGGTTAGGTAGGCTGCCATTTTGGAATCTTTGGCCGCAAATTCCCCATTCAATTGACTCACTATTAGGAGTGAATCGCTGTATACGTTGAGTCCAGTCGCCCTAAGGTCTTTGGCAACCGTCATTCCCGCTATGAGGGCTTCGTATTCTGCTTCGTTGTTGGTGGCTTTAAAATTGCAGCTTATGGATTGTACTATCATGTCCCCTTGTGGTGACTTCAGGACGAGTCCCAAACCTGCTCCACGTTGATTCGATGACCCGTCGCAGAACATTGTCCAGACTGCCTCTTCTGCCACTTCGTTGATTTGCTTGAGTTCGTGTTCTGCTTTTGGGCTTAGTTCCGGACTGAAGTCTGCCACAAAATCGGCAAGTGCTTGGGATTTTATCGCCGTCCTTGGCTGGTACCTGATGTCGTAGCTGCTTAGGACTATGCTGCATTTTCCCATTCTGCCTGACAAGTCTGGTCTGCGTAAAACTGACTTGATGGGGAAGTTAGTTTTTACCACTACTTGATGCGTCTCGAAGTAGTGGCGTAATTTTTTAACGGCAGTAATTAGTGCAAGAATTAATTTTTCAATTAAAGGGTACCTGGTCTCTGCGTCAAGCAGAGACTTACTGACGTAGTAGATGGGCAGTTGCTGTTCCTTCGTCTCTCTAGTTAAGACGGCACTGACTGCCACTTCGCTGACTGCTAGGTACAACTGTAGGGTCTCGTCAGCTTCAGGTTTAGATAGCAATGGAGGCGAGGCTAGATATTGCTTTAATTGCTGCAAAGCTTCCTCGTGCTTCTCCGTCCAGTCGAATCCTTTGTTTTTCTTCAGGACGTTGTAGAATAAGTGGCATTTGTCTGACGACTTAGATATGAACCTATTTAAAGCCGCGACGCGTCCTGTGAGTTTCTGGGTTTCCTTGACGTTCCTTGGGGACTGGATGTTGACCAGAGCTTTGATTTGGTTCGGACTAGCTTCGATGCCTCGCTGAGTGACGACGTATCCTAGGAATTTCCTTGCACTTATTCCGAACGAGCATTTAGTGGGATTTAATTTCATACCATACCTTCGAAGTACGTCGAACGATTGACTTAGATGCGTCACGTGATCCTTGGCTATCTTAGACTTGACGAGCATGTCATCGATGTAAACTTCCATTGTCTCTCCTAGTAAATCTTTGAACATTTTGTTAACTAGTCTTTGGTACGTTGCTCCAGCATTTTTGAGTCCAAATGGCATAACTTTGTAGCAGTAAACTTCTTTGTCCGTCATGAATGCTGTTTTCTCCTCATCTTCTGGGTGCATCAAGATTTGATTGTATCCTGAGTAGGCATCCATAAACGTCAACAATTCGTGCCCTGCTGTCGCGTCTACCATAGCGTCTATGTGCGGAAGTGGAAATGGATCCTTGAGGCAAGCCTTGTTGAGATCCGTGAAGTCTATGCAGACTCTCCACTTGCCGTTTTTCTTGGCTACTACCACGACGTTTGCTAGCCAGTCGGGGTACTTTACTTCCCTGATTTTCCCAGTCTCGATAAGTTTTCTGAACCTCGTCGTTGATGACTTGGTTTCTCTCTGGGGCAAACTTGCGCCTTTTCTGTTTGACTGGTTTGAAGCTTGGGTCGGCATTTAACTTGTGGGTTATGACGTCTGGGCTTATACCTGTCATATCTTCATGTGTCCAAGCAAAGCAATCGATGTTAGTCTTAAGAAAATTGACTAATTCAGTTCTTATACCTGGTCCAGTGACGCGCCAATCCTGACCGTTTGTTCTGGTTTGTTGGGATCCAATGCTATTTCGTCGATTTGTTGCTCGTCAGGATCTTCCGTCACTGGTCCGTGCTGTAATTGCTACGCCGTCATCTTGGATGGCTTCATCGTCGTGCTGTAACATTTGCGAGCTTGTTGTCTTTCACCTTTGATTTCTTGCACTCCCCACTTTGTAGGGAATTTGATCGTCTGGTGGTACGTTGACGGGACTGCCTTCATTCTGTGAATCCAAGGTCGGCCGATGATAGCGTTGTAGGCTGATGGGCAGTCTACCACATTGAAACGAGTCGCCAGGTTCATTCCGTGGGCATACAAAGGTAGCACGATTTCTCCTACGGTGTTGAGAGCTTCTCCGCTGAACCCAACGAGCACGATCGATCTACGGGTCACGTCGTTGGTGTCGATCCCCATGCCTTCAATGGTGTTTTTGAACAAAACATTTGCCGAACTCCCTCCATCGATCAAGACTCATCTCAGCAAGCAGTTTCCTATTGTGAGGGATATGACCAATCTATCATGATGTTCTTCTCTGTAATCTCCCAAGTCGCATTCGTCGAAGGCTATTGTCATGGACTCGAGCTCCTTGTCGTGGCTCGGTGCTGCGTCACTTGGTACGGCGTGTTCAGGTGTCCTCATTCTTGCTACTTTCTTAGCTGCAGAATAGGTTAGTCCACAAATATCAGATCCACCAGAAATCACATTGATTACCTTGTTTGGAGGGGGTGCTTTAGGAGGATTTCGTCCAGACGCGTCTTGGGCATTTGAGCTTCCTTTGCCCTTCAGTTCTTTAAGAAAACCCTTTCTGAGTAAATAAGCCACTTCTTTGCTCAAGGCATTGCACTCTTCAGTAGTGTGTCCATGGTCAGCGTGATAGTCACACCATCGAGATTTGTCTTTGTTTTCGGGTGGTTTGTCGCTCCTCCTTCGCCATCTGGCTACGTTCCCTAGAGATTGGATGGCATTCACCACGCCCCCGATGTCGACACATAATCCGTATTCCTTGATGTCGGGGTATGTGTCGGCATCATTCTTCTTGGACCTATCAAAATCAGAACGAGTGTCAGTTCCGTTACCATTATTGACATTGTTTACCTGGTCAGGCCTGTCGTAAGGCTTTTAACGTCTGTCTCGTCGGTTATTTCGCTGAGGTCGACGATCGTTGCTCCTTTGACTAGTTTCAGCTTCAGTCAGGTTGAAGGCTCTACGGATCGCCATATCGTCCTCGAGTCTCATTTGTGCTAGGGCTCTAGCCTTGACTTCTTCGAACGTCAGGCACGGGTACTTGGTCATGTCGCGGTACAGCTCCGAGTCCGTGTACAGTCCTCTTTCGAAAGCCTCGATCGCAGTCCTGACATCGTAGTTTTTTATGCCGATCATTTCTTTGTTGAATCTGGCGAAATAGTCGCGGACTGATTCATTCTTCTTCGGCACTATGCGGTACAAGTCACTGGTCTGCTTCTCGACGTTCCTGGAAGCGTCGAACTTGCCATAGAACCTGTCACATAAAGATTTGAAATTAGTAATAGTTCCGCGTTTAACATCACACAACCATTCTAAGGCGGGACCCGTCAGGGTTGCGCCAAAGGATTTGCAGAGGACAGGCTCCGGGAGGTGACGCGGGATTGAGTACTGCCACACATGCTGCTTGTAGTGGTTGATATGCTCTATGGGGCACGTGCTACCGTCATACAGCTTCGTCGGAGGGGGGATGTTCAGCCTCCTGGGGATGTCAGCCATAGCAATGCTCTCGATGAAGGGAGACGCAACATATCCATCCTCTTCCTCAGTCACGACGGGCAGGGGTGCTCCTGGCATCCTTTTGAGTATCTTCAGCAGCCTGGCGTTCTGGGCGTCGATGCGAGCTATCTTCCCAGTTGTCTCGTCACATCCTGGCCATCGCCTTGGTCGTTGTTGTTCTGCTCCTGATCGTGATCCTCGCACGTATCGTCATCCTCTTCTTCGTTTGAGGTAAGACTCATCATGCGAGGCACGTCCTCAGTGTTGCGGTGTTGCTGTAGGGCTCTGCTTTTGACAGATTCGATTTCCTTGCGAAGGTCGTCGATGGACTTCTGACTTTCAGAGGTCAGTCTTTCATTTTCCTCACGTTGTTTCTTCAGATCTTCGTATGCTTTCAGCATAGCGTCTTTCATTTCATCATAGGTTGGAGGAGTTGTTTCCATGATGAATGCTAGGGATGGTTTGGAAACTTTAAATGTAAAAAATTCACCTAGTGAGATCTAGTCGTCGGCCCTACGGTGGGCGCCAAATTGTTTATGCCAAAAATCGCTTAGAACGATCTTAGGTTGGGACTACGACGGCTAGATAGATTATGCAATTCGATGAATAAAGAATAATAATGCAAAGTATAAAAACGAAAGAAATTAANGCTAATAATGCAAAGAATAAAAACAAAAGAAATTAAAGTAGACAAAACACGATATTTTGATGACGCAGAAAACCCAAGGTGGGAAAAACTGCGGGTGGGAGTAATTCCACCGTTTCACTATGATGAACGTAAGATAAACTTTGCTTAGAGTACAATGAGAGTGATTTAGCTCAGGAGTATTTTTCAGTGAACTGTCGTTGCCCGTTTGGACTGATTAGTGAGCTGAATTTATAGCATTGAGACCTAGAAAATCTTCAACGGTCTTCTTAGGTAAATAACCGCATCTCCTAAAAAATAGGAGAGTAGTTTCCTTCTTTTTCTCCACGAAAGCTAATCTCTGTCCAGGTTCAATGTACCTTCCTAGTAGACTTGTTCAACTCCCTGAATCCGCTGAAGAATTAATTTGAACTGCTCAACGGTTCCCACGAATCTCGGACTAACGGTTACTGACTCGTCTGGGGTCGAGTCTAGTCAGGGGAAATCGACCATAACACATACCTTGTGTTGTAGTGGTGATCCGCCACAACTTCTAAAAGTCAACTAAATCGAAGTTTCCTACATAGAGAAAACGGAAACTAAAATAAACCTTGTTGACTAAATTCTACAACAACTCTAAACTAACTTTCTACATTGGAAACTTGTCCAAAACATTCCCTATATGGTCTTTGTAACACCCTGGAATTTCCTAACTTTCTACTCTGTATTTTTCCGGAAAACATATTATAAATATCAAAGAATTATAATCATTAAAAATCCTAATATCAGAAAAACCAAAGTATTACCGCCACCGTGATAACGACTAAGGCATTTATCAAAGTACTAGAGCGGAAGTCTTAAAACCCAAAACCAATTTAAAACTAACCTTCAAAACAAGTGATCAAACCAAAATTCAAATAAACATCAAAAATAAAAACCAATTAAAACGTTATTACACTTCGGAACCATTTTAATGGCCCTTAAAGACCAAAACTATAATCTTTGAAAATAAGCAACATTGATAAGCTGATTTTTGACATGTATTTTACCCCCGATCCCGATTGATTTTTAGCTCTAATACGGATCTTTTTAGCCATTTCTACTAACTTTTGCTATTTTGACTGTTTGTTGTGCTTTTTATAAGATTTTACAGGAATCGGTGATTTATCGTTATTACTTCAAACTTTGATATTGTTTCTAATTTTCAATGATTTTTTTATCATCTCACTCTTTCTCATCTACCTTCACCTCCACCACCACCACCACCGCCATCACTTAATCCATATAGCTAGTGTGTTCATTCTCTCTCACACTCAGTCTGTATCACTCATCCACTGATTCACCCACTCATTCAATCCATCTCTACTTCACTCATGTACTCACTCATCTTAAAATTGAATGAATGGGTGAATGAAGGTTGTTGGTTATCTGCTACTTAGTTATTTCATAAAGCATGTTTTTGGACTTTTGAATTTGAAGTGAATGGAAATAAGTGGTGTAAGTTTTGATCAAAACACTTCTTTTATCACTAAGCATACTTGCTTTACGAGGAGGCATGCTAGGTTTATTTTGTTATTTTGCATATTTTTCTACTTACCTCTTATAATACGTATCTTTTTTGAATTGATTGATTGAACTCAGGGGCTATTAGTTAATAACAATCATGCTTATTTACTTATTAATTTCTTTCATTCACTCACTCATTCTAATTTTTGAACTGATTTTATAGTAAAAGTGTGAATGAATGATGTATGTGTCAAGGATGTTTGATCTATTATGTGTCTAGTGTTTTTAGTGTTGCTGTTGTTAATATTTTCTCCTTTATTGGTGTTGTTTTCGCTGCTCTCGTACTGATATTGCTGTTGTTAGTTGCTGCCCTCGTGTTGGTGGCGTTGTTTTGGAGCTTAGCTGCTGTGTGTTGGTAGTGATGTTTTGGAGCTGCTATTGTTGAACTTGGAGTTTTTAGTTGCTCATATCATGTTTGTTTTGAATGTTTTGTTTTTATTTGAAGATAGTGACCTTTTATAGCAATGACAGTATGATCATTTTTATGTATATGTAATTGTTCTGCGTATCAAATTGAAATATTATTCATTGTAATAATTTAATATAGTTAGTGTTATTATTATTTTAATTTATTGCAAGTGTTATCATAAAAGGCTAAATTTAATTTTTTTTTTAATAAAAATTACTATTAGTATCATTTTACCCTCGGAAACGATGCTAATAGCCTTTTTTTTAACATCATAAACCCACTATTTGAATCATGGGTTCGAAAAAAACGATACTAATAGCTCAGCTATTGGTATCGTGGGTTCAAAAAAACGATACTAATAGCTGAGCTATTTTTTGTATCGTGGGTTCATAAAAACGATACTAATAGCAGCTATTGGTATCGTTTTTTACAAATGATACTAATAATTGAGCTATTAGTAACTGCTCCATTTGTAACCAATCAAAAACGATACTAATAGGCCCAAACCCACAATACTAATAGGGTGTTTTTCCACTAGTGATACAATCCAGGGTCGAAGGATCATCTATACTTCTCCTACAAGAACGGTAACAATGTGCAGAATCCTCAACAAACTATAGCACCTCAACAGGTACACCAATAGATGCAGAAATATGTACCACCAGGTTTCAGCAGACCACCATTACCAGCACCACCATTGCCAGTTCAATCTAGTGGTGAAATTTCAGAGCTGAAGAATATGATGTTGTAGATGCAGAAGAATATGGAGGCAATGGAGGCTCACAATAAGCAACTAAAAATCAAGCTAGCTCAGATTGCACAGTCTACAGCTCATAGGCAGCAGGGTCAACTACCTCCTCAACTGAATCTACCAACTTAGAGAGAGAATTGCAACTCTGTTACTACCAGAAGAGGGACCCACTATGAAGGTCCTAAGATGCCCACTAATGATGCGGATTCAGAGACAGGAGTGCAGACTGACAAGACCAGCAATGTGGTGATTGAGGAGATTGCAGAGCCTACACCTTCTAAGGAGAAAGATGCCCCAAAGAAGACGATCCCGGTAGCTTACAAGTCAGTTGATGTGTTGACACCTCCCAAGGTGCCACTACCCTTCCCGCATAGGGTAGACCGAGGTAAGAATGATAATCATTTCCATAATTTTCTCGATATTGTCAAAAAGTTGCACGTTACTGTGCCATTTACTGACTTGATTACACAGGTACCTACATATACTAAGTTTTTAAAGGACATATTGAGCAGGAAGCGGGAATTGAGTTCAGTAGAGACTGTTTCTTTAACTGAGGAATGTAGTGCTATTTTGCAGAATAAGTCTCCACCTAAACTCAAGGATCCCGGTAGTTTTTCGATATCGTCAAACATTGGCCCACTTTTTATTGATAAGGCTTTATGTGAGTTAGGGGCCAGTGTCAGTGTTATATTGTTGTCTATCTGTAAGAAATTATATTTGGGTGCTTTAAAGTTTACTAACATTACCTTGCAGATGGCGGACAAGACTGTTAAATACCTAAAAGGTATTTTGGAGGACGTCCCGGTAAGAGTTGAGAAGTTTCTTATTCTTGTTGATTTTTTAGTGTTGAATATGGAGGAGGATGCACACATCCCTATTATTTTAGGTAGACCATTCTTGAGTACTGCAGGTGCTGTCATTGATGTAAAGAATGGTATTCTAACACTTTCTGTAGGTGATGACAAGGTTACTTTTAACCTTGATAGTGCATCAAAGACTCCCATGTTAGAGCAATCATGTTATAGAATCGATATAATTCAAGAGATTGTTTGTGATGACTTGCCTCGATCCCTTAAAAAGGATCTTCTGGAGGCTATTTTGTGTTTGGATGTGATTTCAGGTGAAGACAATAAGGAATTAGATGAATTGATTCAAGCCCTTTTCAGGATTGGATACCAATTCAGGAAGCAACCGTCAGTTTCTGTAGTTGCCCCAGGATGCTTGTTCAGTAAAGGAGGTAACACAACCTGAGATGAAACCTCTTCCCTCTTATTTGAAATATTCTTTTCTAGAAAAAAAAGAGCTATATCTTGTTTTTTTAGCGCTTCACTTACCGATAGTCACCTTGAAAAATTGTTATCTGTGCTTAAATGTCATAAAAAGGCTATTGGTTACACTATTGATGACTTAACTGGTATTATTCCTGATTTTTGCATGCATCGTATTCATTTAGAGGATGGTCATAAACCATGCATACAGGGTCAGCGTCGTTTGAATCCTAGCATGCAGGAAGCTGTTAAGAAAGAGGTTATTAAATTACTTGATGCAGGTATTATTTATTCTGTTCCTGATTCTAGATGGGTCAGTCAAGTTCAGGTAGTACCTAAGAAAGGTGGGACCACTGTTGTGCGGAATGATAAAAATGAATTAATTCCCACTAGAGTTGTCACGGGTTACCTAAGAAAGGTGGGACCACTATTGTGCGAAATGATAAAAATGAATTAATTCCCACTAGAGTTGTCACGGGTTGGCGTATGTGTATCGATTACAGGAAACTGAATACTGCAACTAAAAAGGATCACTTTCCCCTCCCCTTCATTGATCAAATGTTAGAAATACTAGCTAGGCATAAGTATTTTTGCTATTTAGATGGTTATTCGGGATTCTTCCAAATCCCTATTCATCCAAATGATAGAGAAAAAATTACTCTTACATGTCCTTATGATACTTTTGTATATCGTAGAATGCCCTTTGGTTTATGTAATGCCCCTGCTACCTTTCAACGTTGCATGATGAGTATATTTTCTAATTACATTGCATCAATCATGGAAGTTTTTATGGATGATTTTAGTGCCTATGGAAATTTATTTGATGTGTGTTTAGAAAATCTAACCAAAGTGCTTATGCGATGTGAAGAGGTCAACTTAGTGCTGAATTGGGAAAAGTGCCATTTTATGGTCACTGGAGGTGTTGTGCTTGGACATTTAATCTCCGAACGAGGTATTGAGGTCGATAAAGCAAAGAAGCAAAGATTTAGGTAATAGAGAAACTTCCCCCTCCTGTGAATGTCAAAGGGGTAAGATGCTTTTTGGGTCATGCAGGTTTATTAAGGATTTTTCTAAAATTGCGAAACCACTAACCCAATTGCTTTTGAAGGATGTAGATTTTTATTTTACTGATGAGTGTGTTGAGTCTTTTATCAGGATTAAACAGGCACTTATTTCTACACCCATCATCCAATCTCCTAATTGTGACCTCCCGTTCGAGATCATGTGTAATGCAGTGACTATGCAGTTGGAGCAGTTTTGGGTGAAACGAAGGACAAAGTTCTCCATGCAATTTACTATGCTAGCAAGACATTTGACCTAGCTCAGGTTAACTATGCCACTACTGAGAAGGAGCTACTAGCAGTTGTTAATGCACTTGACAAGTTCAGATCATACCTACTGGCTCTAAAGTGATTGTTTTGTGTGATTATAGGAACCTCATTATTTGTTTTCTTCACTTTACAAGCATGTGGGGATGACTTTCGAGGTTTCCAACTCTTATTAGGGCGCGATTTCTTTTTCTTTGGATCCTGATACGTCTCATTATTATCACTATCTCCGTCACCTACAATAGAATCCAAACACATAGAGGCCTCCAGAAGATCTTTATCAGGGGATCGAGGCAAGTCATTATGAACAATCTCATTAAAAGTGTAAACTACATTGTATGACTGTTCTATCATGGGATTTTTCATTGCATTATTAAGATTAAATGTTACTTTGTCATCCCCTACAGAAAGAGTTAAATTTCCATTTTTAACATCAATGACGGCACCTGCAGTATGTAGGAAAGGTCTACCTAGAATGATGGGGATATGAGCATCCTCATCAATATCAAGGACAACAAAGTCAACAGGAATAAAAAAATTTCCTACTCTAACAGGTACATCTTCTAAAACACCCTTAGGGTATTTTACAGTTCTATCCGCCATCTGCAAAGTAACATTAGCAAATTTAAGTTCTCTCATGTCAAGCTTCTTACAAATTAATAAGGGCATCAAACTTACGCTAGCTCTAAAATCGCATAGAGCCTTATCAATAAATAAAGGACCTATATTACATGGAATTGAAAAACTGCCTGGATCCTTCAACCTAAGAGGAGATTTATTTTTAAGGATCGCACTGCACTCCTCGGTGAGTGCAACTGTCTCTGTTACATTCAACACACGTTTCCTGCTTAAAATATCTTTCAAAAATTTAGTATAAGTAGGCACTTGAGTAATTAAATCAGTGAAAGGCACAATAACTTGAAAATTTTTAACTATGTCAAGGAATTTACGAAAGTGATTATAGTTCTTACTCCTGGTTAACCTGTTCGGGAAGGGTAACAGCACCTTTGAGGGAGGAATCGTATCAGTAACTGAATCTGCTGCTGGAGCTTGCTTCTTTGATGCTTCCTTCTCCTTTGAGACTTCATTCTCCTTTTCTGCAGCTACTTCCTCAAGGTCTTTAGTAACAACCGAACTAGTCCTCTTCGTTTCATCTGCAGCCTTGGTAGTATCATCATCAGACATTCTAGGAAGTTCATAGTAAGTACTTCTCCTTGTTGCAATGGAATTGCAATGATTATGAGGTGGATTGCTTAATGAAGCATTTGATGGAGCAGGTTGAGGAGGAAGTTGGCCTTGTTGCCTTGGTGCTGATGATTGACCAATTTGTGCTACTTGAGTCTCCAATTGTTGATTGTGGGCCTGCATAACTTCCATGGCTTTCTGCATCTGCATCTGCATCATCATGTTCTTCAGTTCTGAAATGTCATCGCTAGATGGCTGTGGAGGTGCTGGGAGTGGTGCTGGAGGTGGTGGTCTACTGAAACCCGGTGGTTGAGGTGGAGCAAACCGTTGAACCTGCTGTTGTTGTTGTGGTACAAAATATGGCTGCTGCTGCGGATTTTGAACATTGCTAGTATTCTTGTAGGAGAAGTATGGATGATCTTACCAACCAGGATTGTAGGTGTTGGAAAATGGGTTATTCTTATAAGCTTGAAATGCACATACCTGCTCCATAGAACTATGACATGCTTGCATACTATGTCCAAAAGAACCACATAAATCACAAAAGACATCTATAGCTCTGAATGTGCAGCCATTGCAGCTACTGTCATTGGATTGGAGGATGGTGTGTTAATTTTTTTGTCTAGCTTCTCATGAATTGCATTGATTTGTGAGGCCAAACTCTCATATTTGTCATCTATCACATGTTTTCCTCCTCTCTTAGCATGTCTTCTAGGATTACCAAATTGAGAATTATGAATAGCAATCTCCTCAATTAAATCATAAGCAGCATTGACTTCTTGGTTCCTAAACCGACCACTAGCAGCAGAATCAAGTAAATTTCTACTCTCATTACCGAAGCCATTATAAAATGATTGCACTAAAAACCACTTCTCAAGTCCATGGTGAGGGAACATTCTCAATAAATCCTTAAATCTCTCCCATGCATCATAAAGAGTTTCATCTGTTTCTTGGTTAAAATTCGTAATTTGAATCCTAAGTTGTGCAGTTCTCTCCAGAGGATAGTACTTCCTTTGAAAAGCAAGAGTCAAGTCATTCCAACTATTAAAAGTATCCATGTTTAGACCACAAGCAAGCTTTCTCCTTTAATGAAAATGGAAACATCGTACGTCATATGTAATCTTGAGATACACCAGCTTGCTTGATTGTATTGCAGTACTGAATGAAGTTATTCAAATTTAAGTTCGGATCTTCTTTCATTGTGCCTGCAAACTGATTCCTTTCAACCATGTTCACTAAAGCTGGATTCAATTCGAAATTCAGGGCCTCTATATCAGGAACTCGGTATCCACCTCCCACTGTTGCAGAACTCGGCTGAGAATAGTCTTTTAAGGACCTTGCTTGTGGTGGTGGCGGTTGCGATGCATCATCCCGTGGTGGGTTATTCTCGTTGAACTGTGATCCTGACATCTCTTCTTCTTTATCTGAACTATCGGAAATATTCAACTCAGCAAATAATTGTGTTAAATCAACTAGTGTTCGTTCGGAAAGGATGCTTCTTCGTGATCTCCACTTCCTTCTGCGACTCCTCTTATGCAACGATCTTTCCGGTTCAGGATTAATCCAAACCGGCATACAACCTAATACCTGCACACAATCGAAACTCGAAACCGAAATCAAAACTACCTCAAAGAACGTGAAGGTTCCTTGAGGTGAGAAAATAAAACCGCAAATAAAGATAAAAGAACACTTTAAACCCAACTAATAGAATTTAAAAATTGCCTCCCCGGCAACGGCGCCAAAATTTGAACAGGCTATCGCACACCTCTCAAAAATAACCGAACAACTCTAACTAATATAGCTAGGGAAGTAGGGATCGAATCCTCGGGGAAGCTATTAAATTCTACTAGCTCTAAAAAGCCTAAAGCGTGTAAGGGGCCTTGGTGGAAATTTCAGTAAATGGTTTCTAAAACTAAGAATACTAAGAATTGAAACTAAGGAAATGACGGGAAAATAACGCTCACTAATCAATTCTTTGGCATTCATTGAACTAGGGCTCACTAATTCTCTCGAACTTAGACTCCCTCAAAACTCCTTTACTGGCTCTCGCTCGCATAAATTCGTTTTTTCCTATTATTCAGTGGTCTAATTGTGGTAATCTAACCTCTCAGCCTCGATTTCAACAATAACCTAACTTACAAATAAAACTGGCCACAATTTAATTGCAATCAATAGAAATCAATAATAGGAATTCAATTAGAAGCCAAGAACTAATTAGAAAACATAATTTAAGTTCAAATCATGATCATAGATCCCCTAACCCTAGAGAAAACGACTACTCACTCATAATTAAGGGAACAAAAGCAAAATTGAAATCAAACAACATGATCATGAACAAGGAATTAATTAAAACTAAATTAATTACTAATAAAACTAAATTAAGAACCAAAATAGCAAAACTAATTAATCTAAACTAAAAACTAAGAAATTAAAGAGAATCAAGAAACTAAAAGAATTAAAAAGCATAAGGAAAGATATTACCAAAATAAAGATTGAATTGCATTGATTGAAAGCTTGAATTCATGAACAAAGTAATTAATCCTAAAATTCTAGAGAGAAAAAGTAATTTTGGATTCCTAGGTCTAAAAATATAATAAAAACTAGATAGAGTCGTGCCCCCTTTACATATAGTATATATAGGATTTGGGTTTTTAATTATTTAAAACCCACAAACAAAAACCGCACGGAAAGAAAAATCGGGCACCAAAATATTGCACCTGCGCCCGCATAGAACAAACCTAGTTTGTTCCCTGCGCCCGCATGGTGAATAATGAGTGAGTTCTGATACTTCTGATCTATGTTGCAGGCGCATAGATCAAAAGATGATTAAGGGCTGCGCCCGCATGGAATTTGCATTCCTATATTTTGACGATCTTGCTTATTTCTTCGCTCGATTCTTCGAATCTCACTCGTGACTTGGCACGCATCCTGAGGCAAGTACATTTTGACTTGTTTTAGCCTCCAATGACTTCATAACTCTCTATTACGCTCCTGTAACATATAAACAAAACCGAAAACCACGCGTAATAACCGAAAAAGTATAAAATAACCGTAAAAGGTTCTAAAAGTCAACTAAAGATGCTAAAACCGTTCCAAAACATAACTTTACATCGAAACACGATATTTAATCCAAACGAAGCCACAAACTTAACTATTTAGCACAAGAATCAACCGAAAATGAGGGAAAAACTCAACGTAAAACACGTATATCACAGACCAAACCCCAAAGCATCTGTTAGAGGTGTTAGTTTTAAGATGTTCAATGTCGATCGGTGTTTATACTAAAATCTGCTCTAGCTAGCAAATCTTAGCTAGTTCCGGGTATAGCTAAATAATTACTGGTTCTAGTTTTCGTTTGCTTTGATGCAAGAACAAAATAATGCAAGGATGGGAGTGGGGGAGACACCAGATGTGGTGATGCAGAAAACCCCCCTAAATCAGGGTAAAAAACCGCTGGTGGCTTTGAGTCCATCAGTCCACTAGTTAAGAAAATAGATTACAAGTACAATGTGTGAGGCTAGCTAGATAGCTAGTTTTTATTGCTACTGAGTATTTAGCTAAGAAACGTAAAGACTTAAATTGTACGTACAATAATGTAAATAATGGAAGAAAGTATTAATTCAGAGATAATGATGTGTTTTCTCCTTTATTCTCTACCCTATTTATAGGCGAACTTCTCCTTATAGTCGTTTCTCCTTCTTCGAGTTGGTTACTGCGCTTGGTATGCATCTGGCTTGAATTGTGGACTAGATTCAGGCTAGTTTGAAATACTGCTCCTATTCTTTAGGCATGATCTTCTCAGTGTCTTTGAATTAATTTCCACGATCTTCTCCTTCTAGAAGCTCTTGGGAATATTTTTCTTCTGACTCCTTGATTTACGAACCCACTACTCTGACCAATTCCAATCTATAGCTACTAGCTGAATACCTGCGTAGCTGGCAATCAAGCTGGATTATAGGTGGAAATTTCAGCCATAACAATTTGCCCCTAACTGGTAAGCTGGAAGCGCCAGTTTCCAGATTGCAAGTTACCGTTTAGTCAGATAAAGACACAACACGAAATCCAAGGAAAAAACGGATCTATTAGATGCAATTAATATCCCTTTAAATAAAACCTATGTGCTAAAAATTGGAAAAATATGAAAATATTTAGGCAATTAGGATAAGCAATGCAAAAAATATAACAGTTATCCTTTTGTTTCACCCTTATAAATACGTTTTAACCCCT
This sequence comes from Suaeda aralocaspica, assembly GCA_016808085.1. Classification (NCBI taxonomy): domain Eukaryota; kingdom Viridiplantae; phylum Streptophyta; class Magnoliopsida; order Caryophyllales; family Amaranthaceae; genus Suaeda; species Suaeda aralocaspica. Next base: position 387,908 of record PYUH01000027.1, on the reverse strand, counting down.
CAGTTGAGCTCTCCTCAGAGGGGGAGCAGGAGGAACCTGTTACCAAGGAGGATGTCTAGGACAATTCTCATTTTACTATTTGGACAATGTTTTTTGTTTTTTGTTGGACCAAGGCCCAGGGGCTAATTTAATTTGTTCTTCTGTTGTTGACTTTTAATTTATGGGATTTGAAATTATTGCTTCGGTTTCTGCTTATACTGCTCGTTGTGTTTGCGTTACAACGATATATGTGCGTCTATATGTGTTAGCTAGCTTTGAGTGAAATTGCATGCATACTTTTTGTCAGGCACGTGGTTAGATTATTTTGTAGATCAGCTATGAACTGCTGTGTTATTGTAGTTTAATTGCTGGGGCAGCTTCCACCTGTCATCCACTTGCCCTTTGATAGTGTTATAGCTTTGAATGACGTCTGCGCCTCAGTTGCTACTTTGTTTGGAGTTTCTGGACTCCTAGGTGGCCTATCTGGGGCCTTCCCTTGTTATACTTGGTGGCTAGGTTTCGGAGGGTTTGTGAGACATGTTAGCATGTCTTTGGCAGCTATCGCATCTAGCTGCGTACCTGTCTGCATCTTGTCTAATAGTCTGTCAGTAATATCTGTAGCTAAGGATTCTGTGTGCTAATGACCTCCCAGCAATCCGCATCGCTCCTCATGGAACTCCTTTAGCTGCTTCTGCCATTGTTCCTTTTCTAGGCATCTTTGGAGTATGCCTCTAGCTGACATTTTAAATAGCACTCCTTGAATGTGTTGGTACATAGATGCCATGAAGCTAATCTTTCTGGCTTCTAGCTTGTCGTCCGGCAAGTTGTTATGCTGTAGGTAGTCGCAAAGAGGCTTGGTCCATGATTGGTCATTGACAGTGGTTTCTGGGTTGGTCAGGTTAGCACTAATTGATTTGCAGGTTTGGTTATAGCGGGGTTAGCAAGGAAGATTATGGATATGGATATTAAGTTTCTCTTCCTAAGGGCTGATCCTAGGTTGGCTAGGGCGTCAGCTTGGGTGTTCTGATCTCTCTGTATCTGGGTGATTTTGAAGGGGATGAAGTGGGTTGCTGGTTGTTTGGCTAGCTCTAGGTAGCTGGTCTTTTTGGAATCTTTAGCTGCGAATTCTCCTGTGACATGGCCGACTATGAGCATGTTGTCGCTGTATATCTCCAAACCTGTTGCCCCTTAAGTTTTTAGCCATCGATATACCTGCGATCAACGCTTCGTACTCTGCTTTGTTGTTGGTCACCTTGAAGTCGCGAGCAATTGACCGTACTATCTTGTCCCCTTGTGGCGACTATAGTACTATACCTAACCCGACGCCTCTGAAGTTGGAGGAGCCATCTACGAACATTTTCCATACTTAGTTGGCTTGTATTTGACTAACCTCCTTCATCTCCAGCTGTGTAGCTTGTTCTAGGTTAGGACTAAAGCCACCCACAAAGTCAGCTAGCGCTTGTGACTTGATTGCAGTTCTTGGGTGGTATCGTATATCGTAACTGCTCAATGTTATTGCCCACTTTGTAATTCTGCCAGATAACTCTGGCCTTTTTAACACAGTCTTTATAGGATAGGTAGTCATGAGTAGTATAGGATAAGACTCAAAATAATGTCTAAGTTTTCTAGATGCTGTAACTAGTGCCAAAACAAGTTTTTCTAGTGTAGAGTACCTAGTTTCAGTATCTAGAAGTTACTTACTTACGTAATAGATGGGGAGCTGTTGATTGTCAGCTTCCCTTGCTAGAACTGCACTTATAGCTTTACCGCTTACGGCTAGATAGAGTTGTAAGCACTCTCCAACTTGAGCTTTGGACAGCAGAGGTGGCGACATTAAGTACCGCTTCGATTCTTTTAAAACGTTTTCATGGTCATCTGTCAATTTAAACTTTGTCTTTTGTTAAGACATTGCAAAACAAGTGACATTTGTCATATGACCTAGAAATAAAGCGGTTTAATGTAGCTGCCTTGCTGGTCAGCTTCTTGACCTCTTTTAGGTTTTTAGGTGATTGTATACTTATTATGACTCTAACCTGATCAGGACATGCTTCTATGCCCCTATAGGTTATTACGTACCCTAGGAATTTACCTGTAGCCACTCCAAATGAACATTTTTAAGTTTCATACCATATTTCCACAATACCTCCACTAGTACAAAAATCCACTTTTGCTACGGTTTTTTAGGGGTATTTGCTGCGCTTTTTAACCGCAGCACTTGGAGCAGCAACAATAAACCAAGCAAAAAAAATGGACTTTTTCCTGCGGTTGTAGGCAAAACCGTAGCAAAAAGGGGGCAAAAATTGGTGGGAAATCCCACTATTTGCTGTGGTTTTACAAAGAACCGCAGCAAATAGTGGGATTTCCCACCCAAAAAAAGCTTTATTTGCTGCGGTTTTCTAGCAAACCACAGCAAATAACCACCCAAAAAAATAATTTTTTTTTTTTGCTTTTTAATGCTAATTTGTAGCCAGGATGTTTGTATATGTACAATAGTTGTAATAACAACATTACAGCAGCATTAGAATAATAACATCAATCTCAAATACAATTATATTACAAAAACACTTCAAAGAGCATTATGCAGATAAGTGATAACAACGGCAGCAACTCAAATTTTCACCTCAATAGGGTTAAAACAGTCAGAATTATGATAGGAGACAAAAAGTGCTGGTTAAGCACTCAAATGTGCGACAGGAGAGCAAAAGTGCCGGTTTATAGACTTTTAGTCAAGAAATTTCAATAACATGGATAATGGTGAATATCAACAGCAAAGCAAACCACATGAAACAAGGACTATCTCTCTATTAAGAGTTAAACTGAGAGGTCACCTACCATATCTGGTAGTTCTTTGAAATCTTCTTTGAAATAGCATTTAGTGACTCTAGAATGAGCCGCCTGAAATGCCAAACTGTAAAGAACAGAGCATATATCAATTAGATAAATCCAAATATCCAATTTTGTTAAAGTAAGCAATACACTTTCAAATGCCAATACAGAAGAAAACACTGAAGCAAGTCTCGAGTAAAAAGATATGCAATGAAGAGTGATTTTTCAGCAAATACAATAAGATTAAGTGCAAAAAAAACAACATTTTTGTATACCAACGAACAATTTCATCCAATTAGCCCAACTAAAAGCACGGAACGTGATCAAACCAAACAATTTCTAGACAAACATCAAAATAAATTTGATTCCCCAATTATTCACTAAATTAGTAAAGAGATGGGGGATCACCATACAATGATACATCAATTTAATCCAACATCATTTAAATCAACCATAAAAAAGCTATTTGTAGCCAGTTTTTAGTTAATTCTGCTATAAAAACTGTTATAAACACAACTACCAAAACCCAATTCAAAAAATTTCACTTTGCCAACATTAAACCTAAAATTACCAATAACAAAGTATCAAATTATAGGACAAAAAACATATACATTGCACATATGTTAAAATTTGAAATGCATAATGCTGTAACAAAAGACACAAAATTAATTAACAATTTTGTTTCAATGCATGATGCGAAATTGCTAATTTAAACTCAAAGTAGAAAGGAAATCATGTTTGACGAAAAGGCACAATATATTAGTAGGTGACTGTTCAAACTTCAAAAAGCAACAAAACAGAAAAGCAACTCAAAATCCAATACTTGAACACAATGCAAAGCACCAACAAAGGAATATAGAATGCAGGGGAAAAAAAGCTTAAGGTCAACTGCTTCCATATTAGTTCAGTTTTATTTATTTGCATAGATATTAGTACTAATTACTAATCACTTTACAAAGTCTATTATATTAAACTTGCTGTAACAATTTTGTTCATGTTAATTAGTCACTCACACACTCACCCACCCACTCACACACACTCTCTCAGTCACTCACACTCACTCAATCACAACAACAACACAACAACAACAACAAGAAAGATCTCTATCACTCACACCATCAATCAAACAGATAGACAGACTCAAAAATTTCAACAAAAGAATAAACAGAAAGTCATTTCTTTTGAGTGAACATATATTTTCGCACAACCTGAAATCATGACCCCACGATGAAATGCAATGTGCCTGAGACATTGGATCAAAAAAATAGAAGTTACTTCTAATCCTCATGAGAAATACATATAAACAAACTCTTTGATAGCAATTCTGAACATAGGAAAACATGTAGACACCATGTAGCCTGTATAAAATAAAAAATTTAGATGTCATTGGTTCAATACGTGCCAATTAAAAGTAATGCAAATCATAAATTTAAGCAATAATAGATGAAAGTGTCAAAATAAGGCTTTTTGGAAGGCAGTAAAAGTAGACCAACAAAATAGTCACAATGGACATGCATACACCTATCAGGCAATTTTAATGAAAAACCTGAACCAGGAAAATAAGCAAAAATAAACAAAGCTTTTAACTCTTCATTGACAGGCTTCAAGCACCCCTCCTCTCCTCGGCTCCTCCCCAACTCCTTATTACTCGGCTATATAATCTATATTAATTTCATTGTAGTCTGAAATGACATATTCAGACCTAAAACCGTCCATTGAAGTGATCAAAAGGTAGAACAAGACAATCATCAAACTCACTAATAATCTAACTAAAAAATGTAGAACTCTCGAGAAGTATTCAACTTTGACACATACAAGTGATACAACTAACGTACAACAGTATAGAACATATATCGATTATATTTAAAAAAAAACCCCAAGTATCATCATCATTATGACACTTAAAAGAAAAAAACCATTATAAATCTGATAGAACAAGAAGTTGCTTCTGTACTTTCCATGAGAATATTAGGGGTGGAAACTTACCATGAGGCTCCCATATCAACAAGACAGCCAAACGAGTAATCTGTATGAATTCGGCCACCAAGCCTATCACGTGATTCCAACAAAATCACCTTGAATGAAGCATTAGCGAGAAAACGAGCAGCAGCAAATCCGGAAACACCACCACCAATTACAATTACAATAGGAGTCGCACCGGTTCGCCTCACAATACACCGACCACTTACAGCTGCAGTTTAGTTGATTACCAGTTTAATGTAGTGAACAACAAACATCAAAGTAATAGAACTTAAAAAAAAAACTCTGAATTCTGGTATAGTTCTATGTTAGATTATATAAAGACACTAATGTCAAATCACACAAAAGCCACAAACACCTTTCCTTTTAATTATAAATCCAAATTTAACTCAATTGATTTAAATTCTAGTACATATTCGGAATCATTCACATTATCCTTCATTAAAATAAACTCAAAACCAAGAAACAACAACAAGAAAAAAGATAAAATCGAAACTAACCACCTGAAATCGCCTCCAAAAGCCACCATAAATTGGCTTTAAAAATCGCCTCCAAAAGCCACCAAAACTCGCAAAATCAGAACAAAAAAATTAAAACACAAAATCCAAATTGAAAATGAAAAATAAAACTGAAGAGAGGAGAGAAAAGAGGAATATATCGCTGAAAATTGCATAAAACAAACTCATGAATAAGTTTCCATATATAGACAACATTCAAACAAATTCACATATAATAATTCGCAAATTCAAACCTAAAAACTGACAAATTCACGAGTTAGAGTCAACATTTCCGAATTCGCAAATTTGTTTCGCTTTTATAATTCGCAATTCGCTTTTATGATTCACAAATCACCATAATTTACTTATCATAATTCGCAAATTTCAGGTAGTTTATGGAATTAGGTAACACTGGTTACAATTACAAGCACACATTCAACTAAGTACAATGCACTATCGAACACTGAAATCTAACACGATAACAGTTTCTTCACACTACATTCCAATCGAATTCGAACAAATCACAATCAAAACAAATTTCAACGAAAAAACCTAATACAAATTCGACGATAACATCAATCTCCATTAACAAACGATCAACACATACAAAATCATAACCCTAGATTTCATCAACAAATTCATTGAAAATAACAACAATTTTCACAAAATTAAGAAATAAAAAGAAAAAAACCTTGAACAGCGCCCATTTCCTTCTCAACTTTAGCCCGCATGTCATAAAGAGCAGCAGCTTCATCTTCCATCTCCTTCAATTGCTTCCTCATATCTTCAACATCCTGAAACATCATCATCATCATAATCATAAGATATTTTCATTTTTTTTCACGTTACTGTGAATGATTCTAGGGTTTAATAATTTCCGCCATTAAAATTGGAAGTGAAGAATGAAACAGAGAGGAAGAAAACCGCAGGAGCATCAATGTCGTTGATATCAGCATCAGAAGACTGACAAATTAAACCTCTAGTTTTTGATTCGAAGACTCAAGGATGATGAAACCGCCATTGGAGGTGAAAACGAAGGTGAAGGAGAAGAAGATGATGGCGCCGCCATTGAAAGAATTTAACCTAATGAAGAAAGTTTGATTCAATTTAAAACCTAATAAGAAAATTTGATTTTTGATTTTGGTGAGAGGCAAGAGAAAATGTTTGAGGTGAGGGTTAGGGTTAGAAGATCAGAGAAGATAGAAAAGAGAGATAGGGTTTGGGTTAGGAGGAAGAAAAGAATAAAGGTTTTTGGAGTGTTTTTTTTTTTTGCTTTTATACCCCTCCTTTTGGGCTGGGCTTAGAGTCTTTGTTTTGTGTTGAATTATTAACCGCAGCAAATAACAAAAAAACCGCAGCAAATAGTTTAACCGCAGAAAATAATTTTGTGTTGAAATCATCAACAAGTATTTGCTGCGGTTCTTTAAAAATGTCAAAGAACCGCAGCAAATGTGGCGCAGCAAAATCCATTTTTTCTACTAGTGCTCAAAGGTTTATCGCAGGTGCTCTATATGGTCGCCTGCTTTCCAAGTTGGTAACACTATTCTGTATGATGTCCATGGTCGTTGTGATATCTGCACCATTTTGTTTTAACTTTTAGGCTATCCGGCTTGTCTATTCTCCTTGGCCAGCGCACAGCTTCTCCTAGCTTGTGTGGCGCGTTCACTAATCCTCCGATGTTGAAGCAGTATGATTTAATGCTAAGATAGCTACTAGCTCCGTAGCCGTAACCTAGTACCTACGAAGAAGGAAAAAGATAGAAGTTATTAATAGATCCACATTTTGGGTATGGCTGATGCCTCTAATTGCTGCGTCGTTGGCTAGCTATCCTGCTGTCGTCGTAAGCTGGTCTTCGGGAAGCTTTGTCTTCTTCCATTCTGACTTCATCTAGGGCTCTGGTTTGCACTTCGTCGAAAGTGGAGCACGGGTACCTAGTCAGCTCCTCGTACAACCTAGACCTGTATGGTAGCCCTCGCCTGAAGGATTTAATGGCCGTAGAGGAATCTAGGTCGGGTATGGCTATCATCTCCTTGTTGAATCTGTCAAGGTAAGACCTAACAGCTTCATTGGGTTTTTGCACGATTCTGTAAAGATCACTAAATTGCTTCGTCATGGCACGGCTGCTCGCGAACTGCTGGTAAAACTTGTTAGCCAAGCTGGAGAAATCTTCTATGGTTCCTGGTTTCAGATTCATCAGCCATTGTAACGCGGGACCCGTGAGGGTTGCCCCAAACGATTTGCACAAGGTGGCTTCTACGGCTTCATCAGGAATAGGTAGTGGCATCATCTTCTGCTTGTATTGGGAGACATGGTCCACCGGATTTGTTGTCCCGTTATAAAGCTTGGCGAACGTCGGGATGTTCAGCTTCTTTGGTACTTTCACTCTGGCCACTTCCTCCACGAAAGGTGACAAAGTGTAGCTGCTCTTGGCTTCAGTAGCTATGGGGATTGGGGCTCCTGGCAGCTTGGATAGTAGCTGGTACAACTTCCGGTTTCGCTGGCATAGGAGCGCTATCTCCTTAGCAGGTTTCTTCTTGGGCTGGTCATCCTAATCCTCTCCAGGTTCCTCTTCTTCTTCCTCGTCCGACAAGCTGTACTCAATGTCGCTTTGAACCAGGTTCACCATGCTGGAGATCTCGCTTGTGTACCTCTTCCTGGATGTTTTACTCTTCACGGATTCTAGCTCCTTCCAGAGGTTGTCCATAGTTGATTGTGACTCCACAGCTGCTTTCTTGCTATCTTCCTGAATCTTTTCCATCTCGGATCGGGTCCTCTACAACGCCAGCCTCATCTCTTCCATAGGATTCTGAGATGTTTCAGATGGCATTGGGTGGAATATTTTTGTTATCTCGAGGTGACGGAGTGTATTTGAATAAATGGATTATCTAGCTCGGCCCCTCGGTGGGCGCGAAATTGTTTATGCTAAAATCTGCTCTAGCTAGCAAATCTTAGCTGGTTCCGGCTATAGCTAAATAATTACTGGTTTCTAGTTTTCGTTTGCTTTGATGCATGAAAAAAATAGTGCAAGGATGGGAGTGGGGGAGGCACAAGATGTGGTGACGCGGAAAACCCCCCTTAAATCAGGGTAAAAAACCGCGGGTGGCTTTGAGTCCACCAGTCCACTAGTTAAGAAAATAGATTACAAGTACAATGTGTGAGGCTAGTTAGATAGCTAGTTTTTATTGCTACTGAGTATTTAGCTAAGAAATGTAACGGCTTACATTATACGTACAATAATGTAAATAATGGAAGAATGTATTAATTCAGAGATAATGATGTGTTTTCTCCTTTATTCTCTACCCTATTTATAGATGAACTTCTCCTTATAGTCGTTTCTCCTTATTCGAGTTGGTTACTGCCCTTGGTATGTATCTGGCTTGAATTGTGGACTAGGTTCAGGCTAGTTTGAAATACTGCTCCTATTCTTTAGGCATGATCTTCTCAGTATCTTTGAATCAATTTCCACGATCTTCTCCTTCTAGAAGCTCCTAGGAATATTCTTCTTCGAACTCCTTGATTTATGGACCCACTACTCTGACCAATTCCAATATGTAGCCGCTAGCTGAATACCTGCGTAGCCGGCAATCAAGCTGGATTATAGGTGAAATTTTCAGCCATAACAATCGGTATGAAACGATCGAAGACTTTGGGGCTATCTTTGATTTAGGTAGTTGGGGGCGTGCTAGACCCCCAAAAGGCTTTGATGATGTTGCATGGTGCTTTTCTCTGACAGGTGTTCACTTGAATAATTGGCAACATGCCAACGCTAACCTGATTCACCAGCCCTCTTCTAGGATCACTCACTGTTTCCTTGCAGGGACGATATTCGGTCAGTATGAACCACATGAAGTTCATACCAGAGAAATGTGGTGCCTAGGGAGGCACTTGGTAAAACACTCTTTTCCCTATCTTCTTCATCTTCCTCACCTGTTTGCTATGCATTTACATACTCAATGCAAGACTTATGCAGGTACTGATCGATTCGGCCAACCAACCATTAACATTATTGTTTTTGGTGGCCTTTTGACATATGTTGGCAGGTATTACAAGGCCAACTTTAAGTATGGTAGGACCCCTGCTGTGGGGCCCCGCACTTTGGATGTCCCTAACCATAGCCAATGTGATTGGCTAGAGTTAAGGGATGGGGGGCATATTAGATGGTACATAGGACCATCCAGTGGAGTTTCTGTTATTCTCCCTAATGCTTCACAGACTGGATTGCTGCCTGATCAGCAATCCTACACTATGCCTTTAGATGGTCGTGGTGCAAGTTCTTCTGCAGGTACCTCGGGACGCGGCGGGCCGAGTCAATCTCTACAGTCCGTGCCCCAACAGCAGCCACCCCAGCATCCACCGATGGACCATGCCCCATGGCAGGTGCAGATGAACCAGCTGCAGAACCAGTTCAACAACTTCCAACTACATCAGCAATAGTTCATGGATCTGCTCACTAACTTTGAGCAGGGTCATTGTCTTGCCATGTACTCCATTTATGACCACTACATTTGTACCGGCGTAGTGCCCTCATTGGCCCTCACCCTTCATAGTATCATTTCAACCTTGAAGAGGGGACCGGTGGAGTAGGGGGAGCAGGTGGTGGTGGTGATGATGATGATAATGATGATGGTGATGATGATGATGATGCCAGTGAGGACACTGACACTTTCCTCCAGGATTTTGACTGAGAGGAGTCTCTTACTTCCTTCATGATGAGGACATTGCCGAGTCCAACTTGGGGGAGGTAACTTTATTGCTTTCCTAGTCTAGTTTTTTATTGCTTTCTAGTGTAGTTTTTATTGCTTTCTTAGGTTAGTCATATGGTTTGTACTACTAGTTAGAAGTAGGAGTATACATATGACAAAAAAAATGTACTGCTTTCATAGTTTAGACTTTTATTTTTCCTTTGGTAATTAGCTTTAGTTGATTGATTGATTGAATGGTTTGATGAAACTTTGTGAATGGTGACTTCCCTATGCCCTGCATTTTATTTAAAAATGTTTTTGATTGATTTGGGCATGTGATGAGTTATGTTTTGGGAATTTCCAACTTGAACTTGACTTAGCTTAAAACAGTTTCTAATCTTGCCATTATAGCCATGTGTAGAGTAGAGGCTTAAACTGTGTTAACGGGAGGATTTGCGCTGCATACATTATTATATGCTTATTTCTTTTCATGTATGCTTAGTTCCTGGTGCTTGTATGATCCATGTTTTGGCTTTTGACTCTGATAGCTTGGCTTTGGTGTGTTACATGTCGCGAATGATAAAAGACATTCATCTCTTATAAGAGATTTCAAATTTTAGACATTCCTTCACAAATTTTCCCTTGGTCCTTATTTTGAGCTTTTTACCCTTTATTTGCATTTTAGCCACATTACAACCCTATTTGGCCTTGTTCTAATCAGTTGATATATGCCCTAGCTTGGCTTGGGGGAGTTAGAGAGTTGTTTTGTTGTTGTTTTGCATTTGTTGGGGATTTTGGAGGATTGGAAAATTGTGAAATGGTTGTTGTTAAAAGTTTAATAATAGGTCTCACATTAAGGCTCTGCATACCAATGTCTAGGTTAGTTTTAATGAAGAATTAAAATGTTATATATCTTATTTGGCCTAGTTATGTATGTGTGATGATTTTGTCTTTGACATGTCATTAAGAGTCGTGAGCCTAAGCTGAAAAAGTTTGAAAGTTGAGAAAAAAAAAATAAAAGAAAAATTAAAAAAAATGATTTGAAAAAAAATTGAAAAGATGTTGAAAAAGAAGAAGCTTGTGATATTGGAGTAATTGAAGTGTAAAGTTTTATGGTGTGATGTGATTCCATGAGAATTGGTTTGATGTTGGAGTTGAATGTTGGAGGTGTTGATTATGCTCTTTGGTTGTTATATGCGTATAGCCCGCATTTACCACCACATTATCCCAAATATTATCTTACCCATCACCCTAGCCACGTTACAAGCTTATAAAGTCCTTTTTGATCGGCATGTGCATGTTTTTAGTTCTTGTGAAGTGAGTCAATTGCCAAAGCTGGTGAGTATTGCTTGCATTTTGAGTCGACTTTCATATTAACATTGAGTGACTACCCTCAAACACGTGCATGAGGTGTGAGATGTGGGTTTGGGTTCTCAAAATTTGCATCTAAACACTTATTGCTTTTGCATTCTTATTTGGGATAAAGGGTGAGCTTCATTATTTATGCTCAATTTTATGTGTGGAGTGACACCGAGTGAGCTACTCTAGTCATCGACTTCTATTTCTTACATGGTTGGCTTATTGATTTTGATTTAAGTGGTTGGCGGTCAAGGGATTTTGATGGGTTGGTTGAGGAACTTACATACTCGGAATTGCTTGAGTTGATTATGTTTTGCAAAGTTAAAGGGGTGAAGTCATTGTTTGCTTAGTTGTTTGCTTGAGGACAACAAAGGGTTTGGCTTGGGGGAGTTTGATAAGCTAATTTTTGACATGTATTTTACCCCCGATCCCGATTGATTTTTAGCTCTAATAGAGCTCTTTTGAGCCATTTCTACTAACTTTTGCTATTTCGAGTGTTTGTTGTGCTTGTTATAAGATTTTACAGGAATCAATGATTTATCGTTGTTTTCCAAACCTTTTGAAGAACTTGAAGAAGTTAGTGAAGAGTTGAAGTCATTTAAGAAGCTTTACTAAGGATTAGGAGCATTAAGGAAGGAATTAACCGAAGCAATTAAGGAAAACGAGCAAAGAAATCAAAAACGAAGCAAAGGAGGCTACCCGCCCGGGTCGAGGCAGCGCACCCGGGTGGGGATTGCTCGCCCGGACCCCTCCAGGCGGGTCGCTCCCAGGAAGTTTTTTCACGCGGTTTTGCTTTGTTAGGCCTTAGTATATAATGTTTTGTACTCCTAAATCCTAAGTGACAATTTTAATTATTCAGAAACCCTAGTTTAGGCCAAAAATTCTCTCTAAGTGTGGAATACTTTTCAATTATTCAATTCAACAATATTCAGGTTTAATTCAATCTTAATTCTTGTTGTTTATTAATATTTAGCTTTAGTTTTAATTTATGCTTTTAGTTTTAGTAGTTTCATGCTTAGGTTTAATTCTGTAATATTTGTTAATTTATTTAGTTTAATCATGTTTAGAGTTCTAAATTCTATTATTGATTTAGTTTTTGTATTTTCAATTATGAGTGAGTAGTTCCCTTTCTAGGACTAGGGGATCTATGGATTGATTTTGATGTTTTGCTCATGATTGTTAGTTTGGCTATTAATGTTCTTGAAATCCCGTTGTCAACTTTTATTGCTTTCAGTTAAATACTGGCCAGGTTTAATTGTTAGTTTGATATTGTTGAAATCGACACTGAGAGGTAAGATTACCACAAATAGATCATAGGGACAATAGGCATTAGAGGAGTTTTGAAGGAGACTAGATTCGAGAGAATTAGTGAACCTTAATTCAAGGAAAGTAATAATCTATTAATCAATTGTGTGTAACTCATTTGTTAATCTATGGTGAACCGATGTCCTAGACTTAGTTATAGATTTCTTTCCTTAATCAATTCATTTCTAGTATTAGTTAAGTTTTCAGTCATATCCAATATTCAAAGGCCCATTACAGCAAAGTGACTTTGTAGAATTAGTAGAATTGCTTGCTTCCCTGTGGATACGGTCCCTACTTCCCTATCTACATAGTTAGAGTAGTAGGTTATTTTTTTATAGGTATACAAATGTCCTTATCAAACATCCAAATAAAGGTTAGTACTTTATAAGCAATATAAATAAAACTACAAAACAACAAAGCAAGCGCTCTCACTTCAGCACAGCATGAAATGACATATGCCCACTTGTACATGTAGCTTTTCTTATTCTAGACAACTACTCAGCAACAAATGGGTCATTGTAGGGCCAAGTCCAAGACAAAGCCATGCACACAATACAAACAGTCATCAAAGATGATAACATAACTAATAAAGACTATGCAACAAAACAACATGCACTAAAACATACACACAACTTACCTTTGAAAACCTTTCACCTGTGCATAGACTCAAAAAATTAATTATTATATTTTAACTTTTGGATTCTGCATTGAACGGGTTTCCTTTCCTTTGCAATCGCCCTATTGGGCACCAACTACGGAGCAACTCCAACAAGGTATTACCTATGTCACATAAAGTGACGGAATTCCAGCGCATTAAAAATATGAAATAGTACAACGTCTTGTACTCCAATTAAAAGCCATAGATAACTATTTCTTAAGACTCCCCCCCCCCCCCCCCCCCCCNCCCCCCCAAATTGTTCATACCCAAGGTATATACGTTCCAAGAGTTTTGATGCAAATCCTCTTACACTTTACGTGGTTAACCGGTTTAACAGTGTTGTGTATCACATACAACATCAAATAAGAACATGGATCAAATCAAGCAAGCCATACTAATTATCTTCAATTTAAAGTGATTCAAAAATAATATCATGTGTGTCCTTTAATTAAACTGAACTTCCTTTTCCACACATTAACTGTGAGTGGCTAACTATTTACTTTCTGCTTGACCACACATTACACTGTGAGTGGCATCATGTATAATATAATTGCTCAATAACTCATTTAATCATGTGAATAAAAATTCACAACTACCTTTCTTATTGATTAAGTAACTCACCAACTTTAGAATAACTTCCTTCTTTATTAACAAGCTATTGGCCAAATTAAACTGATCATAACATTCCAATGTAATATTGTAAAATTTATATTGCTAATCAACATGGAATGTCAATATAATATATAATCATGCGTCTAATAAAACTTGTCATGCACATCAATTCATAATTCAAACAAGCATAACAATATTTCATAACATAGAGTATCATCCAAGCATGAATTCTAATTCTTATGTTTGTCTTTAGTACTTACGTAACTTGTGAAATAGTGGTGCTCCGCCACAACTTTTAAAAATTGACTAATTCAAAGGCTCCTACATAAAGAAAAACGAAACAAAATTAAACCTTGTTGACTAAGTTCTACAACAACTCTAAACTAACTTCTATATTGGAAACTTGTCCAAAATATTCCTTATATGGTCTCCATTCAAATCCATACTTCACTTAAAATTTTCTATTGCAAGATTACATGATTTTCGGGACTTACTTACACTTTATAAAACCTCAACATAAGTTTTCTGTCACTTTAGAAAAGTGGACAGCAGTTTAAAATAATCAAAACTCCTTGAAAAACCTCAAAAACAACACAAATAAATCATACAATGTATTACTTAATTTATATGATCAATTCATGATATTACCTACTTTAAAAGCCTAATTACTCACTTTACAAAATCTGGACAGCATGTTAAACATGCTTAAAATTACTTTTAAATTTCATGAAACACACTAAAAACCATATGTAACATCATAGAATTAATATGTGATCATATATACTAGCATAATATGAATACTTAACGCTTAATTTAACTTGTTTTTATAAAATTTTCAGATTTATTAATTAACTTTAAACACATGGAAAACTTATAAAAACACCATAAATTCATGACAAAACTCTTTTACAATCTACTAACATCATTATGAAACCAATCTATGCTTTAGAACATTTTTTCATAAGCCAAAACATGTTCATAATATTTATTCTATTGAATTTCATGATTACAAAATTTGAACAGCAATTTATTTTATGTTTAAAGTCTTTCAAAATCAATCTAAACTTCATAAAATCATGATAAATTCACCCAACAACAATTCACGATCATAATATTGAAGTTTAAATCATTAAAAATCCTAAAAATCAAGATTTTCATAACTTTATAAACCATGATTTCATAATTAACTAATGCTTTAAAACAAATTAACTAATGCTTTAAAACAATTCATAATTTCATAAAACATGATTGATACTTATAAAATCATGATTAAACATAAATATAAACATGAATTTGCAAAATTAAATCAAAATGAAGAAGAAAAATTTTTTTTTAAGTGCTCGAAAATACCGAACAAGGGGAGGACGAGGTGGCTCGCAGTGGTGGTCGGCGGCGAGAGGGGCTTCCGACAAGGGGCGCCGGCGCACGAACTCCAAAAAAAAAACTAACCTTTCTTTTTTCTTCTCCTTCGCAAAACCGAACTCTATTTTTTTCAGACTCCTCTTCCCCCTTTTTTTTCTCTTTCTCTCTCTTAATTTTGCAATCCTAATGACAATTACGAAAGATGAAATCTGAAATTTTGGGTATTAAAGGGTATTTATAGGCCTCAAATTAGGATTTGGTGAAACCCATAACTATCCTAAATAGTGGAAAATACTTTTATGCCCTTGCATTAAAATTATATTAGGAAACTCTTAAAAATTCTATTTTTAGCAACCTTTCAAAATATTTTATAACACACAAAATATTATTTATAACTCAAAATAATTATTTTTAATTAAAGCTTATTCAAATTCTTTAGGTTAATATTCTTATTGAATACAACTTTTCAATAAAAATATTAGAATTACACGTATAAATTACAAAAATAATTCCTTAAAATATGTGGTATTACAGTCTCTATTCAATTCCATACTTTATTTTAATTTTTCTATTGCAAGATGCTTGATTTTTGGTAATTTTCCAAAAATGACAGCTTTGTCAAATTGGTCAAAAAAAACTCCAAAACCTTCCTAAATATCATATCTTGATCATAAAACACTATAGTAATGTCCTAATATCAATGTATAATAGTTAACTGCATTAAAAACAGTTATAACGTACTATGCCACATGCTACTATCTTTATTGGGCATAACCATGTGTTAGTAAAAATTCACAGGTTTATTTTTTTATCTAAAACTCATTAAAAACTCATAAAAACATCATAAAACTCTTTTACAATCCACTAACATCATCATGATTCAAATCTATGCTTTAGAATAATTTTTCATAAGATAAAACATGTTCATAATATTTATTCAATTGATTTTCATGATTGCAAAATTTGGACAGCAATATAATCCATGTTTAAAACCTTTAAAAATCAATCTAAACTTCATGAAATCATCATAAATTCACACAACAACAATTCATGATCATAATATTGAAGTTTAAATCATTAAAAACCATAAAATCATGAATTTCATAATTTCATAAACCCTAATTTAAAATTTCATGATCAAAAAAATTAATTCATGCTTTAAAGTAAATCATAAATGTATAAAAACCTGATTAAAACTGTTGAATCATGATTAATCATAATTATAAACATGAATTTGCAAGATTGAATCAAAAAGAAAAAAGAGAATAATTTTTTTTTATAAATGGTTCGAAAATTATACCAAAGCAAAGAAAAAGAGAATAATTTCTTTTTTATAAATTGAGAAGAGGCAAGGGAACGAAATTCGAGAGACAAGGTTGGGATGTTGAGATGGTTGGAGTGTTGGTCGGTTAGTGGGAGTATATGTAGGGGAACATGAAGGAAGGCTGAGCGACTAAGCACTCAATGAGAGTCAAGACGCCCAAGCGTGAGTGCCTATAGGCACACAAAGTGCTAGAATGCTCACACTCTAGCGCTTAGGCGCTCATGGAGCGTATGAGTGCTCACCTTGAGCGCCTGAGTGCTCATTTTAAGTGTTTGTACGCTCTTTGAGCGCTTGTGTGCTCACGCTTCGCCTTTTGGTAATTTACACGGTCAATCTTCGGACCTTCCTTACTTCCAATATTCTCTTCCATATTCCGAAATAATACGATATGTTACAAAATATACTTCCATGCTTCACTTTACACACTTACATAAACCTAAAGTTACCTTATTTCACACAAACCTTTCTAGATGGTTCGTCGTATTTGGTCATGTCCATACGCTCGGAATATATTATAATTTTTTGAAGAAAAAATAAATAAAATATGAAAATAAAATGAAACTAAATAAAATAATATAAAATGATATAAAGTAAAATAAAACTAAGTAGAAAAATTTTAAATTAAATATTTTAAATTAATAGAGAAAATCAAGAAACATATTTCGACCATCGTAACTTACCATCGGTTAGCCATTTTCGGGGGACTGTAGAGGGGTACCGACTCTCCCCCCCTAAACAGGACAAAAAGAGGAGAATGAACCTAGACTCACTCTAATGCAAAAGAGTGACAAAGGAAGTAAATACATGATGATTTGATGTTTTGTAAAAAATATGCAAGATAGAGTCTCTTTCGATGTACGGGAAGGTTATTGAGAATCAANAAAATTAATTCATGCTTTAAAGTAAATCATAAATGTATAAAAACCTGATTAAAACTGTTGAATCATGATTAATCATAATTATAAACATGAATTTGCAAGATTGAATCAAAAAGAAAAAAGAGAATAATTTTTTTTTATAAATGGTTCGAAAATTATACCAAAGCAAAGAAAAAGAGAATAATTTCTTTTTTATAAATTGAGAAGAGGCAAGGGAACGAAATTCGAGAGACAAGGTTGGGATGTTGAGATGGTTGGAGTGTTGGTCGGTTAGTGGGAGTATATGTAGGGGAACATGAAGGAAGGCTGAGCGACTAAGCACTCAATGAGAGTCAAGACGCCCAAGCGTGAGTGCCTATAGGCACACAAAGTGCTAGAATGCTCACACTCTAGCGCTTAGGCGCTCATGGAGCGTATGAGTGCTCACCTTGAGCGCCTGAGTGCTCATTTTAAGTGTTTGTACGCTCTTTGAGCGCTTGTGTGCTCACGCTTCGCCTTTTGGTAATTTACACGGTCAATCTTCGGACCTTCCTTACTTCCAATATTCTCTTCCATATTCCGAAATAATACGATATGTTACAAAATATACTTCCATGCTTCACTTTACACACTTACATAAACCTAAAGTTACCTTATTTCACACAAACCTTTCTAGATGGTTCGTCGTATTTGGTCATGTCCATACGCTCGGAATATATTATAATTTTTTGAAGAAAAAATAAATAAAATATGAAAATAAAATGAAACTAAATAAAATAATATAAAATGATATAAAGTAAAATAAAACTAAGTAGAAAAATTTTAAATTAAATATTTTAAATTAATAGAGAAAATCAAGAAACATATTTCGACCATCGTAACTTACCATCGGTTAGCCATTTTCGGGGGACTGTAGAGGGGTACCGACTCTCCCCCCCTAAACAGGACAAAAAGAGGAGAATGAACCTAGACTCACTCTAATGCAAAAGAGTGACAAAGGAAGTAAATACATGATGATTTGATGTTTTGTAAAAAATATGCAAGATAGAGTCTCTTTCGATGTACGGGAAGGTTATTGAGAATCAAGCCCCCAACACGTGATGATAGCCCTCTAGTTCGAATATAAGGAGTGTTGAAAAGCATTTAATGATTTGAGTAATTACCACATAGGGCTGTTGTAGTGCTAAGGTGAATACTTTTGTTTGTTGGGAGCTATGTGGCTAAGACTCTTGTGAATTGGTTTTGTGATGTGAATGTAGGAGGTAAGAGTAGCAAAGATTGTATACGATTCCTTGAGTTGGTTACTTGAGCACGTCGTTCCGGCAAGAAAAGGAATGAAAAGGATGCATGGGAACTCTTGTCATGACATAAGCCCCAAATTGGTTGTTTATTTGTTTGGCGTGTAGGATAGGGCCAGCTAGAACCATTGGAAATTAAGTTTTTATGAGAGATAGCCCCCAATTTTTGATGATTGGGGCATGATGAAGCAGTTTGATAATCATCGCTAGAATCGAACTGAAACCTTTATGTGATGCCCATTGACTTTGGTCAAGTCAAGACATGAGAACTCTTTTAATGATAAAGTCTTTGGTATTTATGTACTCTGCTTTGATGATTGTGTGTTTTGTGTGCATGGCTTTGTCTTTGACTTGGCCCTACGATGACCTGCTTGATGCGAGTAGTTATCTAGAATAAGAGAAAGGTACAGGTACAAGTGGGCAAAAGTCAATCATGTTGTGCTGGAGTGAGAGTGTTGTGCATCGTTGTTTTTTTAGTTTATTGTTTTATGGACTTGTTACTTATTTATTATTCAATGTTGACTTTCGCTGTGAAGTTTAAAGTTTATTTGGTTTTGAAGGGACATTAAGAAGGTTCTCAAGTGTAATAAAGATTTTTTTTTCTTTTGGTTTTTTACTTGGTTTGTTTTATGTTTTACTTTGTGTTTTAATTTGGTTTTGGTTTCTAAGGGCTTCCGCTTTAGTACTTTGATTACAGCCTTAGTCGATATCACAGTGACTGTGATACTTTGGTTTTTCCTAGTTAATTAGAAGTTTTAATTATTATTATTATTCTCTATTTTTATTATAATATTTCTGGAAAATATAGAGAAGTTATGAAATTCCAAGGTGTTAGAATGTGGTTACCAAAGCTTAGTTTTCGAAAAAAAATTAATTTCTATTTTTTACGGTTACCCTTAAGTTTTATTTTGGAAAGAGGAATTTCTTGTTTAAGAAAGTTACTGGGAATGGAAATTTTACTAAAAATAGTAATTCCCAAAAATAGAAAGTCTTTGAAAAAAAGTTTTAATACCCCTTACATGTGCTGGTTTGCATGGAATTCAGGTATGTACTATGTGTTATTGCTTTCATATCATGTACATGTGCTGGTTTGCATGGAATTCAGGTATGTACTATGTGTTATTGCTTTCATATCATGTAGTGAGATTGGGTAGGAAGTTTGGGCAAGTAGAATAGACTTTATTTCTTTTTCTTCATGCATTTAATTACATGTTTTGAAGTGTTGCTTATGTGGATAGTTATGGGTAGAAGATATTGTATGTTAGCCACCAAACCCTTTTGTTGTTCAACTGTTGGCTTGTTTTTGTTGTGGAAAGGATGGCCCATCAGTTTGAAGTGTGTTTGCAGGATGGTGGATGATATGCTTAGTAAGGAAACCCATATGGGAATTTTGGACAATAAGGGTTATGAGAATCCACCCTGTTATATATGGAAGATTCGATTCCATTGTTCACACATGAGTTCAGTGCTGAAGTTACCACAATGGGATCAACCCGATCACGTGTCTGCTTTAATTGTTAATTGCTTGCGAAACCGTCCTCTGTATTTGGAGATCAAGGTGAAGTTTAGTGATTTTCATTTCTTTGAAGGACTTCCAAACTACACTAAGTATAAGGATAAAAATGGTCAATGGGGTTGTGATTGAAGATACTTGGAAAAATTATATGGCAATGAAGGAGCATCAGTTTTTAGAGTCAAATGCAGGTGAGGAGACCCCACCCACACCAGCCCCAAGTGATAAAGAGAATGATGCAATAAGTGAAAATGAAGCTACTTCAGGTTATCAAGGCTATGAGTCGAAGGATAGTTTGTGTTATGAGGTTGAGAATCCAAACCCGGTGATCCTAGTGTATGTGGACTTAGTGACTGATTCCGAAGAAGAAGAAAATGAGCTTGACCCTAAAGAAGACATGGATGAAGATGTTGAGGAGGATTCGGAAGATGATGTTAAAGATGCTCCTGAGTTCATACCAGAGAAATATGTGGTGTCTAAGGACAAGCAAGATAATGTTAATGTTTAGAAGTTTTGTTATAGATTTATATGAGTTATTTTAATATTTTTTAGTGTTGTTGATGTTTAGAATGTAGGACATTTTAGATTGTTATTTACTTTGTGAATAAGAGGCACTGAGCCATAAGGAACTTTAGGAAACTAAGCAATAAGAACCCTTATGAGAACAAAATACTAAATGAGTCGGATACTTTTTGAAATGATGCCTAAGTAGAGCAAAACCAAAGGAATTTGTTTTTACTATGTGCTTTATTTTACTTGAATGGTTGTGTAAACAATCAAAACTAATTGAATCATTCGCTCTTAATGAATGGGAATTTCTTTTGTGAGACGAATTGAGGAAATGCTTTTATGTTATGTTATAACCTTGTGTTGTCCTAACTTAGAGTTAGACATAGTTTAATATATAGGTCTTTTCCCTCTACAGGAGAATTAGGATGGCTGAACGTAACAACAATCAGTCGTCTGATGTAGTAAGGCAATTAGCTACTATATACGAACAGTTAGCTGTTAGTTGAAATTGTGATGGAAGTGATCCTGCTGGGAACTTTTCAAGAAAATTGCTCAAAGTAAGCCGCGTACTTACCAAGCTAACAAGAACCCAACCCAACTATTTTAGAGGGATGGTTGAGAGAGTTTAACAAGCTGTTTGGGGCAGTTGAGTGTCCAGAAGAGTTTGAGGTAAACCATGCATATTATTATCTGAGAGGAGAAGCTGATCTTTTGTGTCACAGAATGAAGTTGTGATTAGGGCTTTGCTAGGGTTCAATATGGCTGTGTTTCAAGAATAGTTCAACAATTAGTTCTATCTTGTGGTCCTTCGGAACCAGAACACTGACTAGTTTCTGGAGCTTAAGATGGGGAGTATGTTATTTATTGAGTACGACTCGAAGTTTATAAAGTTGTCTAGGTTTGCTAAAGAGGTTGTGGCAACAGAAAAGTTGAAGGCTAGTCGTTTTGAGAGAGGGTTACCCATAGACATCCAGTTGACACTAGCTGGGCAAGTCTTTGAGTCCTTGGATGAGTTATATGGAAGAGATGCACATCTGTATGCCTTAGACATGAAGAAGAAGGAGATGCTGAAAGCATGTGAGACGAGGGAGAAAAAGATGGATGGTGGAGGATACTTTAACCAACAAGGGAGTCATGGTGGATTTAAGAAGCCTCGTATCAACAAAAACTTTCAGGGCAATAAGGGAAACTTTGGGAAGTTTGCTAATGGAAATGGGAATAGGGTATGGATGACTAATCAAGGTGGTCGTGTGTACTTCTACAAGAAATGTCCTAACAATCACCCTGGCAAGGACTGTGCTGGGATCACAGTGACTTTTCGTTTGTGCAACAAGCTTGGACACCGTGAGTATGAGTGCTTCTCTAAGCACAAGGAAAAGGAAGGACAAGGGTCTCAATTCAAAGGGAATTCAACTGGAGGTCAGCAGAAGGGTTTCCAAGGAAACACTGGAGGAAAGGCAATGCAACAAGCCGAGAATAGGAATGGAAGTGGAAATGGAGGAGGTCAGACTATGGCCTCGAATATTAGAAAGCTGAATGTGATGGCTCGAGGTGAAGTAAGGATGTGATTACTGGTACAATTATCTATTCACTCTCTTCTTGTTAAAGTTGTGTTTGTTTCTGGTGCAATATATTCCTTTGTATCCACTAAGATTTTGGAAAAGTTAATGCCTATTTAGGGAAATGTAGATACAATAGATATGTTGGTAGTGTTACCATAAGGACAAGAAGTACAGAGTTCAAGTAGAGTTTTGGATGTTCCAATTGAGATTGAGGGAGTAGAGTTCAAGGCTAACCTAATCGAGTTTGATTTGGGTGACTTGGAAGTTATTCTAGGGATGGATTGGTTGAGTGAGCATAAGGCTGAGATTTTGTGTGAGTCACAAAGATCTTGTTAGTTTATAAGGGTAAGAAAGTGAGATATTGGAGGGCAGGAAGACTAAAGCACAATAAAATGTTGTCAGTAATGAGGTTTGCTAGGTATGTGAAGAGAGGTTTTCCAATTTATCTTTATAGTGTGAGGGATGTATATCATGTTGAGTCTACTAAACCTGAGGACATTGAGGTAGTGAGTGATTTCCTGGACGTGTTTCTGGAGGAGATTCCGGGGATGCCTCCGAAGCGAGAAATCGACTTCACCATAGACTTAGTTCCAAGGACAACACCTATTTCCAAAGCACCATGTATGATGGCACCTGCGGAAATGAGTGAGTTAAAAGAGAAGTCACAAGAGTTGTTGGAGAAAGGTTACATTAGGCCTAGTGCCTCATCTTGGGGAGTACCAGAGCTGTTTGTGAAGAAGAAAGACGGGATTTTGAGGTATGTATTGAATATAGGGTGTTGAATAAGGTGATATCAAGAACAAGTATCCGTTACCGAGGATTGATGATTTGTTTGACAAGTTGAAAGAAGCTACTGTATTTTAAAAGATTGATTTGAGGTTAGGATACCACCAATTGAGAATTTCTAATAAGAACATACCAAACACGGCTTTTTATACGAGGTATGGGCATTATGAGTTCACTATTATGCGTTTTTGGCTAACGAATGCGCCAGCAATTTTCATGGACTTAATGAATAGGATCTTTCAACAATTCTTGGATAAGTTTGTGGTAGTCTTTGTTAATGATATTTTGGTGTACTCCAAGAGTAAAGAGGAGCATGTGGAACATTTGAGGACAATTTTTATGACACTAAGGGAGAATAAGGTGTATGCTAAGTTCAAGAAATGTGAATTTTGGTTGGAGAAAGTTGCGCTTTTGGGACATTTTGTGTCAAAACAGGGAGCTGAAGTAGATCCAACCAAGGTTGAAGTAGTAAAAGAGTGGCCTACACCTAAGAATATGACGAATGTAAAAAGTTTCTTTGGTTTAGCAGGGTATTATAGGAGGTTTGTGAAGGACTTTTCGAGGATCATTAAGTCGATGACGTCGCTAATGAAGAAAGACTGTAAGTTTGTTTGGAGAGATAAGTGTGTAGAGGCATTTCAGACCTAAAGAAGCGTTTGACTACGGCTTTAGTACTGACTTTTCTTGATTGGAGTTGTTCTTTAGCTTATGTATAGTGATGCTTCTAAAAATGGTTTAAGATGTGTTTTAATGCAAAATAGAAAGGTAATTGCGTACGCTTCGAGACAGTTAAAGCCATACGAGGTAAACTATCCCACTCACGATCTCGATTTAGCAGTGATTGTGCTTGCTTTAAAGACATGGAGGCATTATTTGTATGGAGTAAAGTGTAGAATCTACACGGACCACAAGAGCTAAAGCACTTTTTCACTCAAAAGGATTTGAACATGAGACAAAGGAGGTAGATTGAATTGTTAAAGGATTACGATTTAGATATCAAATACCATGAAGGAAAGGCTAATGTTGTAGGGGATGCTCTAATTCGTAAAACGAGACATAGAGTGAATTCTCTAGTGGTCGCTAACGAGCTGTATAGAGACATGGAGAGAATGAATTTGGAGATAGTAAAAGAGGGGGAGTTGGAAGGAGTACGTTGTAATCTTGGTATCTAACCAACAGTGTTTGAAGAGATTAAGGACAGTCAGAATGGAGATGTGAAATTGGATAGAATAAAGGTGATATTGAATCCAGGAAAGGCTATGGACTTCAAAATCCATGAAGATGGAAGCTTGAAGTGTAAAGGAAGGTGGTGTGTACCACAGAAATGTGAAGATTTGAAATGGAAAATTATGGAGGAAGGTCATAATACACCGTATTATGTCCATCCCTGAGGTGATAAACAATATAGGGATTTGAAAAAGGTGTATTGGTGGCGTAGAATGAAAAGAGAAGTTGCTGAATTCGTGAGCAAGTGTCTTAAATTTCAAAAGGTGAAATTTGAACATAAAATATCAGAAGGAGAAGTTCAACAACTTGAGATATCAAAATGGAAGTGGGATTGCATATCAATGGATTTTGTAACCTGCTTGCTAAAGTCGAGGAATCAAAATGATACCCTATGGGTTATGGTGGATACGCTTACGAAGTCAGCAGCGTTTATACCGATGAAGAAGACTTGGTTGATGGAACAACTTGCAAAGGCTTGCATAAAGCATGTTGTGAGGCTGCATGGAGTTCCAAAGGATATTGTGTCAGATAGAGATTCTTGGTTTCCTTAGAAATTCTGGAAAAGTGTCCAGGAGAACTTCGGTAAAACGTTGAAAATGAGTACAGCTTTCCATCCAGCAACCGACGAACAGACAGAGAGAACCATAAGGACTTTGGACGACATGCTGAGAGCTTGTATAATGGATTTTCAAGGGAATTGGGAGGATTGTTTGGATTTGATTGAGTTCTCATACAACAATAACTACCATGCAAGTATTAGCATGGTACCTTATGAAGCCGTGTATGGAAGGAAATGCAGAAGTCCTTTATGTTGGTGTGACATAAGTGAGATAGTGATTTTAGGACCTCAATTGATTGAAGAAACCACCAATAAGGTAAGAGTGATACAAGCAAAGATTCAAGCAGCACAGGATAGACAGATGTCTTATGCGGACCAAAAACGTCAAGAATTTGTGTTTGAAGTTGGTGATAAGGAGCTACTTAAAGTATCACCGATGAAAGGTGTAATGAGGTTCAGAAAGAAGGGAAAATTGAGCCCAAAATACATTGGACACTATGAGATCTTGCAAAAAATTGGAAAGGTTGCCTCTAAGCAAGCTTTACCAATGGAGTTGAGCAAAGTTCACAATGTCTTTCATGTGTCTCAACTAAGAAAGTATGTGCCGGATAAGTCAGATGTGTTACAACCTGAAACAATAAAGTTAGACCAAAGTTTAACCTATGAAGAGAAGCCAATTAATATCCTTGATAGTAAAGTTTGGGATACGTGTAGGAAAAGTGTCAAAATAGTGAAGTTGTTGTGGTTTACCAAGAAACCTAAAAAGCAATGTGGGAAGCTGAGGATATGATGAGAGAAAAGTATCTAGAGTTAGTTTAAGTTAGTAGAGTTATGGGGATGTAACTCGATTCTTAAGGGGGGTAGAGTGCAATATAATTTCGCTCGTTTTTACCCTAAAATTTGCAAGATTTTACGTCTTTTAGCAAAGTGTTATGGAAGTTTTATGTCTACTTACTAAAAGTTGTCAAGCAAAGGTTGAGTTAAATGTCTGAAGTCTACAACAACATAGGGTAAAAATGAAAAGTTTTAAATTAAACGAAGTATTTATTAAAATTCCATACAATAATTTACATAATGTTTCTGGACGAAAATTGTTTTCAGGAGGGTTGACTGTAACATCCAATATTTTCATGTATTTTAAGGAGTTAATTTCATATTTTATACTTATTTTTAAAGTATTTTTATTGAGAGGTTAAGTTCATTAAAAATGTTAAAGAAAGGAAGTTTAAATAAATTTAAATCAAAGTAATTATTTTATGTTTATAAGTAATATTTCATGTTATTTTAAGTTTTCAAAAATATTCTAAAAGTATCTAAAAATAGAAATTTTAGAGTTCCCTAAATTGTTTTAAGGCACGGGTATAAAAGTAATTTCAAACATTAAGGGTATTTATGTAATTGCACCAAATCATAATTTGGGGCCTATAAATAACTCTTAAAACCCCAAAAATTCAGATTTATTTTACAATCTAGAGATTTAGGATTTCCAAAAAAAAGAGAGAAAAAATTGGGGGCGTTCGAAAGTTTTCGAAAAAAAATAAAGAAAAAAAAAGCTGCTACATTTTTTTCCATCCGCCCACCCTCGTCGCCGCCGCTGCAGCTACCTTGCACCACCACCCACCTCCTCCCCTATTTTGGTATTTTCGAATCGCTTACGTAAAAAAAAAAAAAAAAAAAATCTTCTTTTTTTTTTTTATGGTTTTTAATGATTTAAACTTCAATATTATGATCACGAAGTGTTGAATGAATTTGTAATGTTGTTATGAAATTTGGATTTGTTTTTAAGGGTTTTAAAGTTGTTTAATATTGCTGTTAAATTTTTATAATCATGAAAACATGGAGTAAAATTATTGTGAACTTGTTTTACTTCACGACAAATTATTTTTAAGCATAGTTCAGATGCATAATGGTGATAATAGATTGTAAAAGAGTTTTATGTTTGATTTATGATGTTTATATGAGTTTTTAATGATTTGAAAATAAATAAAGCTGTGAATTCGTATTAACACGTGTTCATGCACAATAAAAATAGTAACAAGTGAAATAAGTAGTCATAATTATTTTTAATGTATCTAAATATTGTATGATGATCTTAGGACATGACTATAGTGTTTTATGATCAAATATGATATTTTGAAGGGTTTTTAGTTGTTTTTAAGAAATTTTATAAAGCTACCTTTTTTTGAAAAGTACCAAAAATCAAGTGGTTTGTGAAAGAAAAATTAAATTAAAGTATGGAACTGAATAAAGACCATATAGGGAACGTTTTTGACAAGTTTCCAACATAAATAGTTCGTTTAGAGCTGTTGTAGAAGTTAGTCAACAAGGTTTTAATTAAGTTACGATTTTTTTTATGTAGGAGAATTTGTGCTAGTTGACTTTTAGGAGTTGTGGTGGAAGACTACTACTTTACAAGGTACGTAAGTACTAAAGGGGAAGTAAAAGTAGATTTCATGCTTGGTTGATGACCTTAAATGTTATGAAGGTGTAGGTGAATCGTTAATTAGTTGACTTGCATGAGAAGTATGCTAGTATGAAAGTATAATTTTCATATTGTTTGACATTCAGCATCTATGGCACTATTAATTTATCATGAGTAGTTGGAATGTTAAAAAATTATTTAAAAAGTTGGCCAATAGTTAATAAAGAAGGAAAGAAGTTAATGAGCAAATATTTATATGCATGTCACCACTCACAGTTTAATGTGTGGTCAAGGAAAAGGTAATTGGTTAGCCACTCACATTTATTGTGTGGTAAAGAAAGTTTAGTTTAATTAAAGGACATGCAAGATTAATTTTAGAATCACCTTAAACTCAAGATAGTTAATATGGTTTTGTTTGATTCTATGTGGTGTTATGTGTGACTCATAATATTGTTTAACCGGTTAATCACGTAAAGTGAAGGAGGATTCTCACCAAAACTCTTGGAACGTATATGCCTTGAGTATGAATAATGGGGGGAGTTGTATGGAACAGAGATCCATGACTTCTAATTGCGGTACAAGATGTTGTACTCTTTGAGATTTTTAATGCGATGGAATTCCGTCACTTTATGTGACATAGGTAATACCTTCTTGGAGTTGCTCCAAAGTTGGTGCCCCATAGGGCGATTTTAAAGTTAAGGAAACCTATCCGATTCGAAATCCAAAGTTTAAATATAATAAGTAATTTTGTATGAGTTGAGTCTACACACAGGTGAAGGGTAGTCAACGGTAAGAATTGTATGTGATGTACTTTTCTTCTATTTTAATATTAATCATGTTTTGCTTAGTCTTTGGTATTTATGTACTCAGCTTTGCCGATTGTGTGTTTTTTGGACATGGCTTTGTCTTTGATTTGTCCCTATGATAACCCACTTGATGGCGAGTAGTTGTCTAGAATAAGAGAAAGCGACATGTACACGTGGGTATAAGTCAATCATGCTGGGCTGGTGTGAGAGTGTTGTGCATCTTAGTTTTCTTATTTTAGTGCTTTATGAACTTGTTATTTATTATTTGATGTTGACTTTCATTGTGAAGTTTAAATTCTATTTGGTTTTGAAGGGCCATTAAGATGGTTCCGAAGTGTAATAAACTTTTATTTTGGCTTCTTTTAATTTTTGACTTGGTTTGTTTTAAATTTATTTTTAAGTTTTACTTTAAGTTTTAATTTGGTTTTAGTTTTTAAGGACTTCCTCTGTAGTACTTTGATTAAAGCCTTAGTCGTTATCACAGTGGCGGTAATACTTTGGTTTTTCCTTGTAAATTAGAAGTTTTAATATATAATTATTATTCTTTATTTTTATTATAATATTTTTCTGATAACCTGGAGAAGGAAGTTCGGAAATTCTGGGGTATTATAGTGTCAATATAAGCAAAAAACAACAGTGAAACCCAGTTCCTCTATCCGAACCCGAGGAAGTGGAAATTTGTTCCTCCTCCTTCTCTAAAAAACCCTTCACAATTCAAGGACAAATACAAATCCCTCTCAAAGCAAACCATTAAACCAACAAAAAATTTCCATCCACAACCTTGTAGAGATTTAGGCTTTGAAGCTGAAACCACATTTATGTTTGAAAATCTAGGGTGGGAAAGGCTTATGCACCCCACTCGCAATACAATTTAAAGTCCCTCACCCTAGAATTTTTAAGCACTCTCACTCACTCTAACATAGCTAAAGAAGGAGATTTTCCTTCTCATGATATCACTTTTCACATGTTTAACCATAGACATATAACCACTCTTGCCCGGTTAAATGATATTCTTATAAGTGACCCGACAAATCCTTTGTTTGAACCTTCCATTCAGAAAATACCCACGCTTGCTAGCTACAATGCCTTTTGGGAGAGTATTAGTGGCGAGTCTAGGTTTTCTTCTATTCGTAGTCTAACCTTGTTTTCCTTTGACTCGTAGGATGTTTGGTTTCTCAATTTTCTATAAGTAAGACTGAGGGAAAATGAGTTTTAATGTGCTTTCTTGCCTTTTCATTGCTTATCGTCAGTCTTCCTCTTGTAAAATTAACACCGGATTTCTGTTTTTGTGTTGATGTCTACAATCCACAAACCTTCCCTCAATGACTGGGTTAATTCAATTGGGTGGTTACATTACTTTAATTGCTTCTAAACTAGGTTATTCCAAGCACTTAGGTGCTATGGACCCTGTCTCTACTAATGTGTATTTTAATCTTAATGAATTTTAAAATTATGAATTTAAGCATAGCACTTGTAGAGAAGGGGTGTGGAGTTGGTTAGTGCGGCAAGTTCACCATTGTTACTTGCCTGATGCCCCACTAACTACATTGGAAAAGGATAATGCCTTTATTATTCCTTTCCAACCCCTCACTCCACAAGATCGTGCTTATTACGCACGACGAGCCCCTCATCTTATACCTAGGGAGTAAGATCCTATGGATAAAGGACCACCCAATGACCAACAACCCCAACAACAAGCTCATGAGGAGAGCCCTTCTAGCCCTCCATCGACCCATGCCCCACCTTATAATGAATTGATGAATGCTTTCAATAACCTATCTCTGCTACAAATTCAAATGTTTAGTTACGTGGAACCACAACAACAACAATTCGAAAAAGACCGTGACTTTGCTAGGATACAAAATAATTCTATCTATCATTAGCATGTCACCCAAGGCCACTTTGATCCATAATTAAACTATCCATACCGCGCGACCCAAGAAGGCCCAGTTCCCGGTTGGGATAATAACCAACCAACATGGCCTTACTTTCCTACTCGTAGCGAACCGGGTTACAACTTCCAATTTTCAAGAGGTTGTGATCCTCATGGAGATCCTAGTCACCCTAGTGAGGGTTGGCCACAAGGGTCACGAGTGGTTAGGACCCCTATGATTCTTGTCCTTTCGAGTATGGTAACTATGCTAATGAACCACGATATGATTGCCCTCCTTACACCGATGCTAGTGGACCCGATGTGGATCCCACATATAACAATAGGCGGGACCATCCATCTCCTTGACTTCCGGGATGATGATTCATCCTAGCTTGGGGGGTTTATTGTCCTCTAGGATTGGTGTGCACAAGTAGGTAGTTGGTTGTAGATAGTTAGTGGTGTTGATCTTTGTTTCATTGTTTTGTTGTTGATCCTTGATAATTTGAGATAGAGTTTATGCATTAGTTGGTCGTAAGAGCATGTGGTTTGTTTGTGTTTTGAGAGTGATATGTTCTGGAAGACTTGAGTGAGCCTAATGTGATGATTTTTTTTATTTTTACTTTAATCTCCTTTCTCTTGATAATTGATGATGGTTGATAGTTAATGCTTTAGGTGATGATGATGTTTAGGATGATGTTATTGATGGATATTTATGCTCCTACTTTCGAAAAATCCAAATTATTCTCTCCTTTCCCCTATTTCCTTAAAATCCATATTATTCTCTCTCTTCCCCTTCCATCCCCTAAATATTAAAATTCTTTCTTATCCCTTCCCTTCCCAAAAATCCAGAATGCATTTAGATGTAGAGCATGTAATTTTGTTTTCATAGTTTATTTTCTTTTTATTTATTTTCCAATAGTTGATTTTTAAAGCATTTAAATTTATTTTTCGCATGCATTCAAAAATAAAAAAGTCCAAAAATATTTTTCATTTTTTCGTATTTTTAGTTAGTTTTAGGACTAGATCCCTATGATGTTAATAGAGATTATTAGCTTAGGCTTTCCCTTTCTCATGAACTTTAAATCTCCAAATATTTTATTAGAAAGGTAATTCATGAGTCTTCACATTCTTTAGTACAAAAACCATGTTAAATGATCGATGAACTTGTGTAGTTAATATTGATTGTTTATCTCCTTGGCTATTTTAAATGCCACGCAATGATCGTTTTTGAACCACAGTGAGTTTTGGAGCTTTCATACATGTATAGACCACCACATTGGTCTCATTTTTCTTTCTTGAGCAGTTATATTTGCCTTGTTGAGGGTACCTAGATCGAGAATTCGCCTTGTGGCTTTGGGAATCGTGCCTACTTTGTTCTTGGTTATATGATCATGGCTCTCATTTCGTATGTTTTGTTTTTAGAATCCAACCTTTCTTAAGTTTAACTTTTCTTTTATTTCCACAAATGTATATACTCTTTGTTCCTCCTTGTTCTTTAACCCTCGTTCACTAAACCATAACAGAACCTCGGCCTACAACCGTTGTCACTTTATGTAGTAAGTGAAGCTTGTCGTCAATCTTGTCCTCTTTGTATAGTTCCTTCAAGTAAAAAAAAAAAGAAAAAAAAAGAAAAAAAAAGAAAAGAATAAAGAAATTCCAATGCTTTTGTGAATAAGCATAGTTAGCAATAAAAAAAGTTAGTTCTTGTTCAAATCATTTGAAGTGAGTAAATGGCTTTTCATCATCATTTCTTCAAAGACTATCTTTTAGATGAAAAGTTATATGTTTATGTTGTCCTATTTCTTTTACTACAGTTTGTGAATTACAAAAATGGGCCTTTAAGTCTATTTTTCCACTTTTATTCTTCATGTTCATTGGATTATAGTGGAAAACGAGGTTTGATGTGTTGAGTTCTTTATTCATTGTCAAAAGTTTCTAAAGTTCGTTATTGAGTTGTAAGTGCTTCACTTAGGTTTACCTCCTCAAAATAACCAAACTTTTTAATTTTCACCTTACCTCAACCCCATTATAACCCTCAAAGTCCATATGAGACCAAGATACAAAGTTCAAAGGTTACTTGGTCAATAAAGTTACTTGGAAAGCATATTGAGAGTGTACTTTACTCAAGATGTGAGCATTTAGCAATTTCTCTATTTATCTATGCTCTTATTTTTATAGAACTCCATCAAGTAGGATTACATACGATCATTGTTTATAGGAGGTTATGATTTATTATTGGTTGAAACTCACAAGTTCACTCCAATCTACATAGGTTGCTATTTGAATTATTTCTCATGAGTTATGCTTTCCATTTACTTTCTTTATTGTTTGAGATTTAGTTCATTTGTGAAGTTGTATAAAGTTTTTTCTAATCGTTTCGCTCAGGGATTCATCCTACTCCTCCCATTCTTAAAAGTTTAAAATTGCTTGGGGACAAACAATGGTCCAGCTTGGGGGAGTTTGATGCAGTGTTTATTTGTTTATATCTTCCGTAGTTTCTTTAGTTAGTTTAGTTAGTTTTCCTTCCCTTTTTATGTCTTTTCCCTTTCTTTTATTAGTTTTTAGTATTTTCTTGTTCTCCCACGTTTTTATAGATTTTATACTCGTATTTGTGTTGTTTTGCGTGTAGTCTTCATTTTGTAGGATCTATACATTCTAGTTTATTTCTTAATTCTTCTCAAGTTAATCTTGCCTTGTTCTATGTTTCCATTGCTTTTACTTCTTACTTTCTTCTCAAGTTAATCTTGTCCTTGTTTTTATTAGTGTCTTGTCAAAATTAAACCTTGTCCTTGCACATATTTCTCTGTTGCTTTTGTAGTTTGTTGAAATCACTTGCATAACCTACTTATTTAATAAACAAAGCCCTTTTCTTTCGATAAGTTTGTTTAATTTAGTTCATAATCCATTGTCATAACTTATTTCAGTGCTATAACTTGTAATCATGAATAAAATATATGATTTTAAATAGTAAAATGTGTAGTGAGTAGTTTTAATGCTAGGGTGTGGGTGAAACCCTCACAACCTTCTTGACTTAAGTAAGTTCTTAGTAAAAACCGAGCTTGGGGGTGACTAGGGTCATTACATGGGGTTATAAATCACGTAATCTATGACTTGCTTCCATAAATGTCGTCTTAGGTCTTCAACGAAGGATCGAGAGATGAAGTTGAGTGAAGACTCCATATGTTTGATTAGTTTGAAAACCATGACAATAGGTGTTCAAGTTAAGGGACGCTACTAGTTTTCGTGAATAAAGTGCTTAGGAGCCATTTTGTGCTCACACCATGAGAAAAGGTTGTGGTCATAGTTCCGCTCGTCATGCTAGCTCAAGAGAGTAGACATGACTCTTAGAACGACTTCCCCTTGGTATTTCCCTTTATTTTCGGTTTCACCTACTAATCCGCGCTTTCATGTAGGAAGTGAGTGG
This sequence comes from Suaeda aralocaspica, assembly GCA_016808085.1. Classification (NCBI taxonomy): domain Eukaryota; kingdom Viridiplantae; phylum Streptophyta; class Magnoliopsida; order Caryophyllales; family Amaranthaceae; genus Suaeda; species Suaeda aralocaspica. Next base: position 354,487 of record PYUH01000027.1, on the reverse strand, counting down.
TGTATCCCTTACCTTAGTCATCTTTAATCTTAGGCTTAAGTTAAATAAAATCAACATTAGTGACAATCTTACTTCCTAAAGCAAAACCAACTTAAACTTACTACTTGGACAGCCTTAGTGTAAAAACATTTATCTCGTGGGATTCGATCCTTACTTGCCCTTACTATTAGCCTAGTGAGCCTTGTATGGTTTATCTTTGGTAGCCACTTCGACATGCTCTCAACATGAAACCATCAGTGATAATGGAACTCATTTTCAAGGTGAATGCGAGGAACTCCTCATAGAATATAAAATTCAGCAACACAAATCGTCCCCGAATCGACCTCAAAATAATGGAGAAGTTAAAGCAGTGAATAAAAATGTCAAGGTCATTCTTTCTAAAATGAATGAAACATATAGAGATTGGCCACTTTACCCTTCGCCTTATGGGGATACAGGACATCCATTAGAACTTCTACAAAAGCAACACCTTTCTCTTTGGTCTACGGGATGGAAGCTGTACAACCAATTGAGCTTGAGATCCCCTCATTGAGAATAGTTTTGAAAAGTGAACTTTCCGAAGTCGAATGGGTACGGACTCGGTATGACGCCTTGGTCCTCCTAGATGAGAAGCTTTTGAAAGCCTTAAGTCATGTACAAGTCTACCAAAAAAGGATCGAGAGACATTTCAACAAACATGTCAGAGAAATAAAAATCAAGGAAGGTGATTTAGTTCTCAAAGCACTACGAAAAACTGTCATGATTCTAGAGGGAAGTTCCGCCAGAACTTGGCCAGGCTTTGCATTGTTAAGAAGATACTCCCCGGAGGTGCAGTTGAATTAATGGACATGAATGGTGAAGACTTTTATAACCTCACCAACTTGGATCAATTGAAGAGATACTATGTCTAAACTGTGCTCATGGAGTTACTAGAACTACATTTGGCCTGATTCTGAAAGGATACGTAGGCAACCTCGAAATAGGGTTCAGCCCATTTAAATAAAAATCCCTCTCCCCTACAGTACTTTAACCGACAGTTGAAATAAATATGACCTATGTTTATTTTCAAAAGTAACAAAACTTAAGATCCATTATTTGAATGAACATCATTTAAATGTTGTATCTTTTGCCATAAATGTTTTATTAGTAAACAAGACTATTCAAAATTTTTGCATGAGTAAAAATGAAACATGGCACGCAGGCGTTATTCATTAAGATAATAATAATGATGAGTCTGTGAAACGACAAAGCAATCTTCCTACATAGATCTAGGTTCCCTCTCCTTGTCCTCCGTAGTCTTGGAAGATTCTCCTGCTTTCATAGGCTCCTTGGGTACCCACTGCTTCTTTCTTGGGGCCTCAACAACCTTCTCCTTTCCCTTGCCTTTCACATCTTGTTCCTCTTGTGATCTCTTCCTTTTAGGAGTAGATTCAATCTTGAATGGAGATAGTTTCTCAAACCTTTGACAAACAGGCACTTTCTTAGGACCTAGTCTATCCTTAATAGATGTGATCTTGGGCTTCTCATTCGCCTTATCCATAACATATCCATGATCTCTCCTTTCTTCCTTACGAGCCTCTGCATGAATTGATATTGATTCTGCATGCATCCAAATCAAATAATGTTTAGATACCTTTTCATAGCATTCTGGTAGGAGAGTCACTGTGATTCTCGTCTGCCCCTCCTAGCTTCTCCCCCAATTCATGGAAATACCCAGAAGCACGGGCTTCTCCTCAGGCTTTGCAGTATCATGATTTGGTATGAACTGTTTCTTATCGAATTGCTTCATTACTCTAGAGGGGAAGTAGAAGTCAATGCAGTCAAGCTAGCTACACAAATGTAAGGGGTTTTCGTCGTATTAGATCATGGTCTTGACCTTCCACCATGAGACCGTCCAGCGAATGTTGATTTTCTTGTCAGCAAGAGTCAGAAACTATTCATGCATGTTAGAATGATGGTACCGCCGGCATCTTCCATACAAATTCTTGAGAGTATATATGTAGATATTTGCAAGAGGCTGCATCAAGTTCAAATGATCCATGAGCCACACCTGAAATTATTAGCACAAGAGAATATTTTGAATGTAAAATATTTCAAATGTTTTATAACCTATTCTATATTTGAAATAAATTATTCAATGAAAAAATGATCATCACATGTAAACATTGTCATACGGTTTAGCATTAAATGACCTAGTTATTGCTAATAATTCAAGTGCAAATAACTTACAAACATTTACATCGTAACATTTTAATTGCTTACCTGGAGAAGTAGAGGACAGTCGGTAAAAGGGGCTTAAAAATCCTTCTTCAGGCGAACAAGGGTCAGAAATAGCTCACCAGTGCATAGAGGCATAGACGCCCTGTGCTCCTCGAGTTGTTCGACAATGGTGATCAATGCAGCATAACCGACTGAGGGTTCACCCTTCACAAAGAGAAATCTTGCAAATAAACAAATCAACAAGGCCCGCCACTTATACCTCGTTCGTCCTACTTCTGCAGTCCATAAGTCATCAATAAATGCTACCAAGTCTACTTTCCTACCAGAACTACTTTTTCCATGACATATTCATCAAGATTCAAATAACGATCAAAGATGGGACATAAGTAGTCTTTGGTGTTAGGAAGACATGGCAAGCCGTCATAAGATAATCCTGCTATGCCACCTAATTCCTCAGGAAATAGGGTAACCTCCCTTTCACTAAATATGAAGCTATGGGTATTTATGTTCCAAAATCCAATTCCGACATATATAAGAATAATATCCAGTTGGGCATACCTCAAAGTGGTTAGTGAAGCAAGCATGTAGTCCTTCAACAGACCTTTCTCCTCCGGATTAAGCGCCGAAAGCCACTCGTCACAAGAAACATCAAAACTCCTAGCCATGATTGCAAGAACACACTAAATTATTGAAATTTTCGAAGGAAAACTCTCAAAGATCGTCACTTTGGTTCGATTGAAGACGAATAAGGATAAAGGGAAGGGGGTATATATAACTTCAAGGTTGCTATAAATAAAAAGGCTCGAGCGCCACAACGCTAAACCAGCGCCTAAGCGCAGGCTAGGCGCCCTGTTGCAGGTCTCCCTTTTTTGTTTCCTTTTTGGACTTCCACCTTTTACCTCGACTTTCATGCACGCCTTCCTCGATTTCCATGCCTATTTCACTTGTTTGTAGTCCGAGTTTTTTTCATTTTTGGGATGTAATTAGTCGATACCCCCCCATGAGTCAAGTCAAAGTCAAGGTCAAAAGTCGAAATCAAAGTCGAACGAGTAAAATTATCAGAAAATCGAGTCGAACATGTACAAAATTAAATTAAATATATACAAAATCGTGTTTAGTTTACATCAATGTACATTTAGGCATACATACAGTAAAGGAGAGGCTAGGCTCCTAAGTTGCAGGGTCTTGGATCATCAATGGAACGTCCGTGGGAGTAAAACCGAGTGACAGGTACATCTTGGAAAGGCTCGGGGTACCACCAGATCCTCCTGTAAGTGACGACGAAGGTATCGACTCAGAAGTCAGCTGCTGTAAGAAAGGGCAATCTTAAGCAGACCGAGAAGTGCCAGCAACCTCATTAGACTCAATAATACCCTCGAGAAAAGGCCGGTAAATAGATTCCTCTGCTGCACCCGTCTGAGCTACCTCACGGGAAGAAGACGCCCCAGCCGTCCCTTGCTGCCCGCTGGAACTAGGCTCACAGGCCTGAAATTTGGAAAATAATCATTGAAAATCATAGAAACCGAAACAAGGAAATGAAAGCAAGATAAGAAGTTAGGTATTTTATGACGCTGGTATCTTGGCTCCTTCAACGTATCTATCACCTTCAACGAACAAGGCCTCCTTCAACTTCTTGGTCTGGTACTTCAACGTATCTATCACCTTCAGTAGGTAAGTTGCGCCTTCCCGAGGCATCCGTTACAAAATAAAATAATAAGAAATGCATGTGACACGAAACAAATCATCAAACAAAGCTTGTATTAAATGGGGGGCTTACTCACCGACTGAACTGATGAACAAAGAGCTTGAACAACGAACTGCCGGCCCTCCGGAGCCTCCGAAACCGTCTCCCTAAGGATAACACCATCGATCTCATAATAATAGGTAGATTCGGCATAGGGGAGATGACCGTCGTCGTACGACACCTGAAGAGTAAGAAACTAAACATGAACATTTTTTAAGGTGAAAAAATGACAAAAATGCAGAGATATCGGAACTCACCACGGCAATTAGCCAAACCAATTTCGCTGACCGAAGAAAAAGATCGAACTAGTGATCCTTGTCATAGTAGAAGAGCTACTGCTAAGAGTAGAATGCGTCACAAACCCCTCTCTCTCGATTCCTCTTATATGGTACCAATAAAGGCCGAGGACCCTAATAAGAAGAAGCTTCTTCCCATGGCTAGGCTTAACCTAGGGACCAAAGGACGAAAGGCTTAGCTACTAAGTAACCATTTCAAGGTCAACATTACCCTGGGACCAAAGGGAAAAAGGTTCAGCTACTAAGTAACCATTTCAAGGCCAACATTACTAATGAGCGCCATTTCTTTCACTACAGTATGAATTTGATTCAAAAAGAACACTCAATTTCTTCTTTTGAGTATGGATTCGCATGAAGGCAATGGATTGGCAAGAGCTCTATATCCCACCACCACTCCAAGAGGCAAAGAATAAACGCACGAGTGCTCTTTAAGTTACTCACATGGCCTGAGAGGGGATAGTGAGAAATGTGTTGAGAATGGTCAAAAGCCAGCATGCTAGGCTGCCATTCCCTTGGAGCGCATGTATACCTCTTGGAGGACACTTGCCAAACTTCCTCCACCTCCACGACATCATCGTATGAACTACACCTGCAAAGTGCGAGAATTTTAATTTGAACAGAAATTTCGATAGCATAACAACTATATATGGACGTTTCCCATAAATAAACCATGAGGTATGGTTATCCAGCCACCTGCAATAAACTTTGGAAGACTCAAAGTCTTGGGAACATCCAACAAACCAACATTTTCAACATTTTTAGCCTCGCTTTGCAACGAGATCATCAATACGAAATTGGGAAGAAAAGGGGGCTATCACAAATAAATACACACTTCGATATTTTACCTCTAAAAAAGAGCATTACATGGAAAAGCGTCTTAGAAGCTTGAAGAAACTAATTTTGAACTAAAGTTAGAGACATGAGCTTCTATGTTTGATTCAATCGTTTCAAAATGTTTTCAAGTATGGTTTTATTTCGAACAACATACCATCGTTTAACTTATGAAGACCAAAATGAGTTAAGTTTGCCATGATTAAAATGAATTACCTAACTTATGTGACCTATGTAAGTTAGTGGTCATTTATGCGGAAATTAGCTTCAAAATCTACAATTTATTGCTAATTATAGTCGTTTTTTTACACATCATCATCATCGACACGTGAGAATCCCCCGTCAAGAAAGACAAATTACCCAAAAAATTACTACTTTAGTTTATTCTTAGTTCATATGAACTATATGAGTTATATAAACTAAAAATATTAAAGAAACACAAACATCACAAGAGTTCAATGCAAGCTATTTTCAAGTCAAAAACGAGTTCTTATCAACATCTTAGCAAGATGAATCAAGTTTCACCCATTCATTCATTTAAAGTCACACTCGCCACTACACTACTTCATACCCTAAGCTAACAAGTTGAGTTTTCACTCAAATGTCACTTGTTTTGGCTCAAATTACTTCCTATGTGTTCCCCATTACACTCATAGAAGCAAGAACATGCATCAGTTTTGACATTCATGCACAAGAGCAAGAAAACCTAATTTTTGGGGCCACTACTTCATGAACTAAGTGAACACTACAATATAAATGACATTAGGTAGCACCCTTAAAGTGTTACATAAAGGTTTAAAAGTGTTTCCTTAAACAATGAGTAACACTTTTCAAGTGAAATATTTGCTCGTGATACCTATTCTCAAAGGTAACACTTTTTATGTTCAATTGTATCACTTTGAAAAAGTGTAACTTAAAACTACTTTGGTATCACTTTCTAAAATATGTGGTAACATTTTAAAAGTGTTTCATTGAATATTATAGGTAACATTTTTTATACTTTAAGTATCATATCCGTTAACTTTAGTAACACATTCTTAAACATTATGTATCATATTTATAACTTTATGTAACACTAAACTAGTGCTAAAGTAACACAATATTTAATAATATGTGACATTTGTCAATCAACATATGTCACACTTTTCTTTATGTAATAATAATAACAATAACAAAAACAATAATAATAATAATATTATTCATTAATTTTATGATGATAATGTTGGTGATTTTGATTTCGATGATAGCTTTAATAATGATAAATAATAGTAATAATAATAATTGTTGATTAATATACAAATCAAATATCTATGTGTCAATACACCCCACTCATTTCTAATTATAAACTGATGGTAGTCATTCAAAGACATTTGAATTAAAATATGTACTTAAAACATTCATAACAATTGATTTTATCTAAAAATGAGTCTCAAACTACACCTAAATGTGTAATAGTCTTCCTTAATTTCTCCATCATCAATCTCGTTGCTTACTTGCTTACGTTGCCTATTGCTTACTTCAACGAATGGTTATATCATTATCTTGGTCTTATAAGAAATAAAATAATAATAATTAGGAAAAAGAGAAGTAATTATTCACAAACCAAAGTAAAGTTACAAGGGTGATTTTGATCTTACTGAGAAAACGTGAAGAGATTACCCAAAATAAAAACAAAAATTAAAAAAAAACGAATCACAACAATAAGTAAAGAGATTAGACATAATACACTATAAAGGTGTGTCTTTACAAATGAAATAATAAACAACCACAGGAGTTCAAAAATGAATCTTCACATTGAATATGCATGAGAAACATACAATATACAACCTTCACATTCTCATTAGGCACCATATCCTATAGTATAGAATTCAAATCTAATCTTACACTCATTTAACCAGAACTCTCAGATATGAAAGAACCATGAATATACAATTTTCTCACCAAAATAAACTCTTATTTAGACATAAGCAATTAATTAAATGTCAAATAGACATGCAATCCTTGATTATATACTCAAATCTATACTACTAATAATCCCAAAAAATTGTAATAAATAATTTCGTCAAACGGAAACCCTAGAACACTATTTACATTCATATTCTAAGTAGTAGGGGAATGGTTGGGCTGCATCTGAACAAGAATTGAGGAGAAGATATTAAGTAGGAGTTGTAATAAGAAAAAACAACAGCATCATAAAGTTTTTTAAACAGCCCCTTAACCTGCATAAAAAAAAAACGAAAAGCTGCAGCTTAACATCCTACACGCAGAACCAAACCATCGATTAAAATAGCACCAAAATGGAATCAATATACCTCCTAAAATAGCAACTAAACAGCACCAAAATGAAAATAAACTTCCCAGAATAGCACCAAATACCCTCAAAGCTTCCACTGAAACAACTCCAATACAAACTTATAGCAGCACAGACACTGCCACAACATTTGCCCCAAGACTTAATTGTGTTACGTTAAAGTGTTACCAACTAAGTGTTACCTTTTAAAAGTGTTACAATGGAAGTGTTACGTACCATAAAGTGTTACATTAAGGTGTTACCAATTAAAGAGGTTTACTAAAAAAGTGTTAAATTAAAGTGTTACCTATGAAAAAGTGTCACCTTAAAATGTTACATATTATAAAGTGTTACACTAAAGTGTTACCTTTGAAAAAGTGTTCCGCCTTCAGTGTTACCTAATGTCATTTAAGTTGTAGTGGAAGTAAACTGCAAGACTAAGTAACAACATAACAACACAAGCTAAGTTTAGACAACTTACATTGTTGGTTAGCAAATCCGAGTGAAAAGTCCGAGCTCCAAGCTTCAAGAACAACAATGGAGCTTTTTGGGGTTTTAGTTTGAGGAAAAAGAAGAGAACAAGAGAAAGGTGTGTTTGTGCGAGTAGCAAGCACGGGCACCAACGACACACAACAACAAAAACAACATGTTCAAAATAAGCTTACATGAACCAATCAGCAGCCAGAAGGTCACACAGCAAGTGCCTAGCTTCTAGGGCGCCCACTTGGCGATTATTGGGACCCCTAGGGGCTCACTTNGACATTTGTCAATCAACATATGTCACACTTTTCTTTATGTAATAATAATAACAATAACAAAAACAATAATAATAATAATATTATTCATTAATTTTATGATGATAATGTTGGTGATTTTGATTTCGATGATAGCTTTAATAATGATAAATAATAGTAATAATAATAATTGTTGATTAATATACAAATCAAATATCTATGTGTCAATACACCCCACTCATTTCTAATTATAAACTGATGGTAGTCATTCAAAGACATTTGAATTAAAATATGTACTTAAAACATTCATAACAATTGATTTTATCTAAAAATGAGTCTCAAACTACACCTAAATGTGTAATAGTCTTCCTTAATTTCTCCATCATCAATCTCGTTGCTTACTTGCTTACGTTGCCTATTGCTTACTTCAACGAATGGTTATATCATTATCTTGGTCTTATAAGAAATAAAATAATAATAATTAGGAAAAAGAGAAGTAATTATTCACAAACCAAAGTAAAGTTACAAGGGTGATTTTGATCTTACTGAGAAAACGTGAAGAGATTACCCAAAATAAAAACAAAAATTAAAAAAAAACGAATCACAACAATAAGTAAAGAGATTAGACATAATACACTATAAAGGTGTGTCTTTACAAATGAAATAATAAACAACCACAGGAGTTCAAAAATGAATCTTCACATTGAATATGCATGAGAAACATACAATATACAACCTTCACATTCTCATTAGGCACCATATCCTATAGTATAGAATTCAAATCTAATCTTACACTCATTTAACCAGAACTCTCAGATATGAAAGAACCATGAATATACAATTTTCTCACCAAAATAAACTCTTATTTAGACATAAGCAATTAATTAAATGTCAAATAGACATGCAATCCTTGATTATATACTCAAATCTATACTACTAATAATCCCAAAAAATTGTAATAAATAATTTCGTCAAACGGAAACCCTAGAACACTATTTACATTCATATTCTAAGTAGTAGGGGAATGGTTGGGCTGCATCTGAACAAGAATTGAGGAGAAGATATTAAGTAGGAGTTGTAATAAGAAAAAACAACAGCATCATAAAGTTTTTTAAACAGCCCCTTAACCTGCATAAAAAAAAAACGAAAAGCTGCAGCTTAACATCCTACACGCAGAACCAAACCATCGATTAAAATAGCACCAAAATGGAATCAATATACCTCCTAAAATAGCAACTAAACAGCACCAAAATGAAAATAAACTTCCCAGAATAGCACCAAATACCCTCAAAGCTTCCACTGAAACAACTCCAATACAAACTTATAGCAGCACAGACACTGCCACAACATTTGCCCCAAGACTTAATTGTGTTACGTTAAAGTGTTACCAACTAAGTGTTACCTTTTAAAAGTGTTACAATGGAAGTGTTACGTACCATAAAGTGTTACATTAAGGTGTTACCAATTAAAGAGGTTTACTAAAAAAGTGTTAAATTAAAGTGTTACCTATGAAAAAGTGTCACCTTAAAATGTTACATATTATAAAGTGTTACACTAAAGTGTTACCTTTGAAAAAGTGTTCCGCCTTCAGTGTTACCTAATGTCATTTAAGTTGTAGTGGAAGTAAACTGCAAGACTAAGTAACAACATAACAACACAAGCTAAGTTTAGACAACTTACATTGTTGGTTAGCAAATCCGAGTGAAAAGTCCGAGCTCCAAGCTTCAAGAACAACAATGGAGCTTTTTGGGGTTTTAGTTTGAGGAAAAAGAAGAGAACAAGAGAAAGGTGTGTTTGTGCGAGTAGCAAGCACGGGCACCAACGACACACAACAACAAAAACAACATGTTCAAAATAAGCTTACATGAACCAATCAGCAGCCAGAAGGTCACACAGCAAGTGCCTAGCTTCTAGGGCGCCCACTTGGCGATTATTGGGACCCCTAGGGGCTCACTTTGCACTTTAGGGGACTTTGTTTTTTGATCTTCGAGCAAGATTTACTTCGCATACTCCGACATTCCCTAGATGTTCTTATTTTTATGTTTTTTTGTTTAGTAACCTTAATATTAGTTGTGATGAAGTGTGATTTGAAGATTTTTTTTTTTATTTTGAGGTTTATTATTTTAACAATTTTGTTGAGAATGTTTTCATTTAACATGTAGTTTTCTTTAGTGTTTGAATGTTGTTTATTGAAATAGTGTATAAAATTTTGGTTATATGATATATGTGTTTCAGAGGATAATGAAGAAGGATGTTGTGATAAGGAAGTGGATGATGAAGGAGTTGTTGCCGGTAAAAATGCTGCTGAAGGTGATTATGATTCTGAGGAGAAAATTGTTGATCTTAATTTTGAGAAAAAAGTATCTCAACATGAAAATTCTACTTCTAATGATGAATATGATGATTCCTAATGCATCAGTATTGTACAAATAGTCTAGAAGGTCTGTGAAGAAAACTGTTCATAGTTCTGCAGAGGAGTCTAATATTTCTACAACGGTTGATAAAGATTTAGCAAAAGAGGCCGAATTACCTAAGGAGGATGTGGTAGTGTCTCAGAATAAAGGAAGTGGTGATTTAAAGATTGAAAATGAGTAGGTCGCTCTAAAAAGAAGGGAAGGGTGGCTAATAAGACTCTGTTGTTGTTGTTGTTAGTTGTGATCAAGATATTGTTCATGTTACAAAAGAATGCAAAATTTAGTATGTGTTTCTTCTTTATACTTTTATTTAAGTTCATTCTTTTGTATACTATTGTTCTGTTTTTTAAATCATGTTGTTTGTTACTATTATAATTTATATTTTGTTATTGCTTTTTAATTTTCTTTTAAATTTTACCATTGTTTTTGTGTTTTAGGTGTTACAATGTTTCTACTATAATGGTTGTTATGTTTCTTTGTAAGGGTTACCATGTTTTTTTAAAGGGGTTACTAGGTTTTTTTTGAATGGATTTCTATGTTTGTTTTATAGGTTTTACTGTGTTATTTCTTAGGGGTTACTAGATTTAGTTTTTAGGTTGTATGTGTATTGGTTGTTTGGTTGTTTTTTTAATGCTTGCTATAACTTTTTGTTTAGGGGTTACTATGGTTTATTTGTAAGGGTTACTAGATTCTTTTTATAGGGGCTACTATGTTTGTTGTAGTGGGTTTACTAAGTTTTTTATAGGGGTTGCTAGATTCTTTTTATATGGGTTATTATGTTTCTTGTATTAGGGTTACTATGTTCCTTTATACTCTCTTTGTATGTATTACTAGCTGTTTTTGTATGTATCACTTGGTTATTTTTCTCTAAGGGTTACTAATTGTTTTTGTAGGGGTCAGCAGGTTGTTTTTGTAGAGTTTACTATGTTTTTTGTAGAGGTTACTAGGCTCTTATTATTGGTGTTACTATGTTTCTTGTATTGGGGTAACTAGATTCTCTTTGTACGTGTTAGTAGTTGTTTTTGTATATGTTACTTTGTTATTTTTTTTCTAAGAGTTACTAGACTCTTTTGGTAGGGGTTACAAGATTGTTTTCGTAGGGGTTACTGTGGTTTTTCAAAGGACTACTAGATTCTTTTCATGATAGAGGAGGTCCTCCCTGTCTGAGACTGAGGAGGTGTTATCGAGGGCTTTCTCCAGGGCTTTCTCCATGCCCGAGCGGCTAATAAGCCCCACTGCCTATCCATTACTTGGATATTGAGTAATCTCGTCATGGGTCCTCAGTCATGTGGAGAGCCCCATTTATGACCGATGAGGCCTTTACTTGTCCTATCCTTGCTGAACGAGGATGGTGCCTAACTGGTAGGTCTTTTAGCATGGGTTACTCACTAGGGCCCTAGACGATGATTGCTCGAAAGTATAAATGTTCACTCTTTTTCTGAGTTGTTCACCATCGTCATGCGGAATCAGGTACACCCTGCGAGGGTCATCGGGAGCATGTTACTTGGTTTAGGCACGTTTTTGAAACATTTTGCACAATTAGGGTTTTTGGTGTGGTACATTCAGGGTCATGAGATGGTATCATTAGGGTTTTGATGAAGCTCAACTATCCCTTCAGATACTTCTTCCTCACTTTAGGGTTTTGATGAGGTACAACTACCTCTTCAGTTACTTCTTCAATACTTAAGTTTTTCAACTTGTACTTGACTTTTGCCTTTTTCGATTATCGAAGCTTCTCTTCACTTACTAAAGTAGGGTGCATATATAAGAGTAACTTGTTTCTTTCTTCACTTTTCATCACTTAACAAAATTTGAGAGCATTTTCTAGAGAGAGAAGTAGTTATCCCGAGCCTTCAAGGAAGTTAGCCCGAGCATTCAAGTCGTTTTCGACCTTCCTTAATCGTCCGACTAGTAAGGTATGCCCCTTGACTGACCCCTTTATGCTTTTATATTCATTAAGTCACTAGTCCTCGGGAAATAGATCTAGATAACCTTTCCCCAACTGACCCGAGGACCTTGCCTTAGTAGTAAGATGTATGTTGCTTCTTTAGCTTACCCGAGGTTGGTTGGGTATTTGGTCAATCATAGAGTTCCCGAGGGAGTCCCACTATGTCCTTCATCCCCCGAGAGTGACTCTTCCGAGGGCGAGGAAAAGCTCATAAACAACCCTTGAATTATATCTCTTGCCTTTTGCAATAGTCCTTCTGGTTATCGTGACTCTTATTTGCACAGAGGAGTGGTGACCATGGTCGAGCGAGAAGAAGAGCCATTTGTCCAGCAACCAACACCCGAGGGCGTAGCATAACTATCGCTGGGTCCTGGTGATATCTACCTTTCTCCTGCTTACCAAAAGTACATGAAGAATGATGGTATTCAAGATCTTCATAGTAAATATAACTTATAGGATGGGTATAGTTGTATAGACCCTCAGCTCCTATATATTGTAGATAGGCCGACCCCTGGAGCCATAGCTGTATATGATACGTATTTAAAAGCAGGACTTAGATTTCCCTTACACCCCTTTTTGGCCGAGCTACTTAGTACATATAACTTAGCCCTTTGCCAGCTGATGCCGAATGCCTTGTCCAGCATTCTAATTTTCATTTCTATGTGTAGATTCTTAGATTTACAGCCGAGTCTTAGGTTATGGCGCAATATTGCCCAAACTTGTACATCTATCCGCTAAGGAGTATGCACCGAAGTGGTATACTTTCCATAGTCGGGGACTTTATAGGTTAAATGGGGAACTGCCCTCGGGTAATAAAAACTTTAGATTAAACTTTGCCTTTGGATATACCACCGACCCCCGTGGCTAGTCTTTCCCTACTGGACCTACCAAGAGGGGTCCCAATTTTGACATTAACTTAGACGTAAAACCAATGACTGAGGAGGAAGCTGACCGTTAAGGTAGTGGTCAATGCTCAGAGGACACTAGAACCAAGGTTCACCCTTCCAGACAAGCCCTTCCTCGAGAACCAGTTCTTCCTTCGATATGTGGGGTTGAGTCATCTTTTCCCAAAGGATAGGACTACCATCTCTTGCTGATTTTGATTGCTCTTTTTTCTATCTCATGCGTCTAACATCCTTTTTCTGACAAAGAGAGTTATTACCGATCTCCCCAAACACATGGCGAGCGTCATCAGTGCGGCTGAGTTGAGAAAGAAGCAGCTTGGCAGGAGAATTGCTGAAAAGAAGTTAAAAGTACCTGCCCCTCCACCGGTAAGCAGTATGTTCTTACTTAGTACTTAGTTACTTAACAATTGTTCGATGCTTATATCTGCTAACACCTTCTTACACAACCGCAAACCGAGTAAGAGCAAAAGGAAGAGGACCGAGTCCCAAGCCCTCGCCATCATCCCTCTTGATGAGACTATTATGAAGGAGATTGGGACTTCTCACACATCCGAGAAGTCCGCTCATGAAGTGGAGCAGTCCGAGAGGCTCGAGATTTTGGGGGTTTCCGATCCAAAGGATCTGGAAACCGCCTACTTAGAAGATTTTGTCCTTCACCGACGCCCTCCTCAAGCGGGGTCGGACAAACCTTTTACTGAACTTTCTACCCAAGAGAAGAGGACTCAGGCAACAAAGTCATTGGCGGAGTTGATTACTCCGAAAGACGAGGAGGCCATAAAGGCCAAAGGGGTTGACCAAGTGGATGAGATTATCTCTTCTTGGATGGATGTAAGTTTATCTAGTAACTGTCTTTCAAATTTTGCAAGTTTTTGTTTATCATATGCTGACGGCTGATGGAACAAGTCTCGGTGCGAATGAACGTCATGGCTCAAAAGTTCAAGGACACCATGTCGACTGACGTCCAAAGGCTGAAGGATCAGCTCAAGGCCACCGAGCAGCAGAGGGACGAGGCCTTAAAACAAAAGAAGGAGGCTGAGGAGCAGCTTGCAAAGATGCAAGACGATCTTGCCACATCATTTGCTTCTCTTAAAGATCAAGAGGAGAAAGTTTCAGGCCTCAAGAAGAGGCTGAAGAAGGTCTGTTCCCTGAAAGCATCAGTGGAGGCTACTCTAGCACAGAAGATTGATCTGATGAACAAGAATGCAACAGCTCATGTTGAAGAGTGGAAGAGATCTTCTGCTGGTGCTGACTTTGCTGCTACTATGGGGCTTGCTTCTTACGATCACGGCGAGGTGTAGACACCTAATCTAGTCCCCCCATCCCGCGGCAGGACTCTATGATGACTAAAAAAACTCATTCTCTAGAAGATTGGATAATCGAGTTTACTTGGGCATAAAAATAAATCTCGGATTTTATAAAATTTCCATTCTTATTTAACGGACCTTTTTATCACAATGTCTCTTTTATTAATTTTAATAAATGAATAAAATAAAATGATAATGATCATAATAATAATAATAATAAATAAAAATAAAAATATATATATAAAAAAAAGAAGATCTTTCAAAAAAAATGTAGCGCGGTTAATTTAGTCACGCTGACAGCTCAGCGTGACTAAGTTAACGGCGCTACCCTAGTAGCGTTGTAGGGTTTTCTTCGCTACTGGGCCAGCGCGATTCGGCGTACCGCACTAGCAGCCCAGCGCGATTAGGGTTCCCACGCTGTTATAAAAACCTTCATTTTCTTCATTTCTCAACACCTTTTTATTTACTCATTCTCTTCCTCATACTGAGTTAATCCGATTATTGCTTTTAACAACCTTATTTTTTTATAATAATTATTTATTTACTATTTATTTAAATAAATAGTGGCTACAATTTTTAATAATATTGAAACAATATTTCGAAACTCCGCCCAAATTAATACTCGACGAAGACAATCTTCAAAGGAGAAGTGGTACGTTTCCTGAGAGCCCTAAAACTCATGTTATGGACTTTTAAGTTGTCGTTTCACTATTTATTTACTACTTTATCACCTTATTATTGTTAAAGGACTTAAATCGATTATTTGCAACGCTAAATCAAGATAATTCTTTCGGACAAATCTAATCATGTTAGGCTCCCTAAATCAATTTTAATAATGGTTTGAGTTAAATTAATTAGTTTTTTGCGTTATCACTAACAATTTAATGCTTTTTTTTGTTAATGTTGTAAATTGATAATTTTGTGTGATTCTAAATATAATTTCTGCATGGTTAAGAGGAAACTAGTAATGGCCGCCTATGGGCTAATCCGACGCACTCCGTCATGTTAGTACCTTCGCCCTCGAATCCAATCTTTGGTTCGCTCGACCACAACTTGGAGTCAACCCCATGGGATCGGAGAGGATTTCGTGCAATGTAGACAAACGTCCCTTATTCGAGTCCCATTCGTATCTAGTCTAAATACACTGTTTATGAGTTTAGTTCCTAAAACTCATTAGCGACTTCTTATTAGCATGTTTGGTATCGGTATTGAAGTTTCTCCCAAGTAAAATGATTTAAAATTGGGTTTAAAAGAAAAAAAAGAGCAGCGCTGGAAAGCTAACTACGCTACCTTTGTAGCGTTACAAAACTTCCTGTGCTGACACTGTAGCGTCACAGAACTTGTGACGCTGCAGGTTCAGTGCGGGAAATCTTGTGGCGCTACACCTGTGGCGTGGTACAAGTTCCAGCGCTCCATTTCTGTTGAAAAGAAGGAAAAAGAGCAGCGCTGGGAAGTTAACTACGCTACCTTCGTAGTGTTACAAACCTTCCTACGCTGACTCTGTAGCGTCACAGAACTTGTAACGCTGCAGGGTCAACATGAGAAACCTTGTAGCGCTACGCCTGTAGCGTGGTACATGTTCCAGCGCTCCATTTCAGTTGAAAAATAAGGTCCAATTAATTCGTTTCACCTTT
Source organism: Suaeda aralocaspica (assembly GCA_016808085.1). NCBI lineage: Eukaryota > Viridiplantae > Streptophyta > Magnoliopsida > Caryophyllales > Amaranthaceae > Suaeda > Suaeda aralocaspica. The sequence goes on along the minus strand of PYUH01000027.1, from coordinate 338,188 downwards.
CCTTAAGCCAATTTTTTAGGTCTAACTTAACCCACGGACGATTTGGGAAAGGTGACCAAAAAAATTGGGGACCCAAAAATCCGGGGCCCCTATAGTGGCGACTTCACTGGGGACTAAAAGAGGGCGAGACTTGAAATTTTCTCTTAATCATACACTTATTATATTTAGAACAAATTGCATTTTTTTAGACATATTGCATACATGTGACAAACACTTGGCTTCCATAAGTTTGAAACATGCCTTAGAATCACCACAATAACATTACATTTCGGGAAGGAACCGTTGACTTGGTGGGGCCCATGGTCTCTAAGCAACCGAGCAAAACGCAACCTTATCCCAACTACATCGATTCCAAGTAGCCCATGGTACTTGGAGGGGAGACACTCCATATCTAACGGTTATCACACCGCAAAGTGTTGGAGTACACTCCTTAGTTGTAGGACACTTTGGATTGACCTTTAGAGCTTAACCCTAGAGGACATAAAACCTTGGTTTAGGGAACCTCATTGCTTGTATTTCGAAATTTTTTTTATCCTTTTCTTTTTTTCATGCTTCTGTTTCCTTTTTTTTATGATTTTGTTTCCTTTTTTCGTGATTTTGTTTCTTTTTTTACTTTCCTTTAAGTTGTTATTTTATTCTTCATGTTGTTTAGGAGACTTTAGGATTTTTCATTTATTTATTAAAAGATTTTATTAACTTGCTTCAAATTAAATGATTCACTAAAATCATTTCCTTACAAAGACTTCATTAGCATTATTCTGTTCTTATATAGAATATTATTAATGTTGTCTATTTAGAAATTATTTTGGAAAATCATTAAATAAAAGGATTGTTAATAACATCATGTTAGGAATAAAATCATTTTTTTTCTAAGACTAACTTGATACTTCCATTATTCACCAAGAAATTTAAATCGTATCAATCATTTCAAACATTTATTTGTTAAGATTATTGACATAATTTGAATATTTCGAGGATTTACTAATTCAATTCTTTTTTGTAGAATTTAATTAGTTTATTTTCGAATTCTAGGTGGAGCTAACAATCTCATTTTCCTTAATGAATGAAAAACTTTCGTTTTAAAAAAAAAAAAAACAAAAACAAAAATTTTCGCCCATGATCTTTTTAATCCTCATAAGCATTAACAATAATTAACTTAATACTTGTTTTGTTTGAGTTAAACTAAAAAAGGTCAAAAAACCTTTATTAATTATATTCTTTAAATTAGAATGTCATTAATTAAGGTTCAGTCGTCTTTAGCTTAGCTTACAGACGCTCTTAGTATTAAATTAATCATTGTTAACACTACTTAATTATTTCTTTGTTTTTTTTTTATGAAAAATGGAAATAAATATTTTTCTGAATGGCTTGAAATTTTTTTACCGTAAAGGGTTGGTTCAACTGCTTGGTGTCGCGATCCAGATCAGCGTTTACAAAGGTTAGGTAGTGACAAACAATCATCATTCATCTCAAATTCGTTAGAGGATATTTGTGAAGATTTCGGGTTTATTACTCTAAATTCTCCAATTTGTTCCTCAAGTTCCGTTCCGTACTCTCCAAGTCCAATTATGGGTGAAGAAGAAAATATGAATGCTACATTGAATGCTCTCATGATGCGTCTTAATAAGATGGAAGCTGAACGAGAAGTAGAAAAAATACGCCTTACTGAAATTGAAGTCGAACGTGCTGCTGAAAAGAGACATTTGGATGAAATGGAAGCCAAAAGGCAAGAGGAAGAAAGGAGGAAAAAGAAAAAGATTGAAAGTCTCATTCATCGTTCTTCAATGGGTGGCAAATCATATCAATTTCAGGCTGCCAACATCCCTAACACTGAGGCTGTTCTCCCTGAGAAGTTCGATCCTTCTACTCTTCCAAAGTTCAAGGTGACTGGTAATCCAGTCAATCACCTTAAGAGCTTTATTGGGTCCATGACCATCAAAAAGGTTGATCCTGTATTCTATCCAGTGATCTTCCCTCTTTCTTTAGAACCCATTCCACAAAATTGGTTCTACTCTCTTAGCACAGATCGGGTTTCAAACTGGGATACTGTTACTAAGGAATTCATTGATCAATACAAAGATAACATGGAATTCCATGTCACACTCCAAGAACTCGAAGTGTTAAAACAAGGAGCTGATGAAGGGTTCACTACCTTCTTCACTCGTTATAGAGAAAAGATGACCCACTTGGTCCAAAAACCATCCGATGCTGAATTAGTAGAAAGGTTTGTAGACAACCTGTCCGAGCCTTATCAAGTACATCTCAAATATCAAGGCATCGACTCTTTCAAACGAGTGTATGATGTCGGGATCAAAATTGAGAACGATTTATTGAAAAAACAGTCGAAGCCCCAGGCTTTTAAGTGGAACTACACCTATAAAAAGGGTGAATCTTCCAAAAATAATGAAGTCAATGCTTTAGAAGCTTCTCGTTCAAGTCCATCAAAAATAAAGAGATGGCCTCGAGATAGAAGATTCACTCCTATCAGCATGACTTATTNTAAAGAGATGGCGTCGAGATAGAAGATTCACTCTTATCAGCATGACTTATTCTCAAGCTTTTGACAGACTTCAAAGCCAAAATGCTTTACATCCAATTGGGCCAACTCCTGACCCACCAGAGGACAAGAGAAGCCCAAAATGGAATGCTAATTCATGGTGCAAATACCATAGAGGAAAAGGGCATGACACTGAACAATGCTGGGTCCTCAAACATGTCATTCAAGACATGGTTGAAGACGGGCGTTTACCTTTACCTCCCAAGCCGAATAATATCACCAATCCTTTTGGTGGATCGTCTATTCTAGCCATTGATTGTGTTAGCGATAATTTTGATCCTTCTAAATTTATCACTTCCAATAATGATAATGCAATGGAGGAAGTATCAGGCTTACATGATCATGTATGAGGCATATGGGACGATAATGTTGAGGTTACTTATATCACCAACCTCAGTGCCAACACAACTCTCGGGCTTAATCCAGAAATTATAAAAAATGATTGGTATCAAGATCCTACAGAAGTTGTGTCTAATGTTCAGCATCTTACTCGTTCCGGACGAGCTTATCAACCTGATAATGACAAAGGCCCATCTCAGGTCCAAGTCAACAAAGACTCAATTCCAGTCCAAACAAATACTGGCTCATCACAAGCCCAAAATTCTAGTGAGAGCAACGATAATCCTCTCATTAAGCAAATGCAAAATACTAAAGCCGACGTTACCATTTGGCAATTATTAGCTTCTTCTCGTGATCATAGGGTAGCTGTACTAAATGCACATAATGCATTAAATATTTCTCCTGACATTACCCCTGAAAATCTAGTAAGTCTCTTGTCAACTAGACCAAAGAAAATGATTGAATTTTCTAAAGAGGATCTCCCCCTGGAAGGTACTACTCATAACAAGGCCCTTTACCTAACTACTGGGATATTGAATAAAAATGTCCCCTTGACATTAGTCGATAATGGGTCTGCGGTCAATGTCTGCCCATTAAGAACTGCCAAGCATCTTGGCATAGAAAAAGAAGCATTTTCCCCATCACTGCAAGGAGTAAGAGCTTATGATAACACGAGACGAGAGGTCTTAGGAGTCATAATTCTTGATATGTCCACCGGTGGAATAAGGAAGAAAGTTGAATTTCATGTCATCGATGTAAAATCATCCTTCAATTTGCTTCTAGGACGCCCATGGCTCCACATGCTTTGTGCGATGCCTTCATCGCTCCATCAAAAGGTCAAGCTGATACATGAAGGCGTGCCTATAACCATTAATGCTTCTCCAATCAGAGTAGCTATTGAGGATCAATCCCTGCTAAAAATATCCCATGATCAAGATGTGGAAGATTTATGGGGATTTGTGCCCAAAGAAATCGCTCTAATTGAATCAGAAGACTTACAACTTGATCCCCATGCTAGTGTGATAGTGAATGCTATCATGTTAAAAAATGGTTATTTTCCTGGCATGCCTTTAGGAGCAAAAGGAGGAAGGGAGATCACTCATCTCCCTAAAGTCAAAGCCACACCTACCTCTTCGGTTTGGGGTATGAACCGACAGAAGAGGAATTAAAAAGATACATGGTTGAAGAAGTGACTCGAAAGGCCAACACCAAAAGGGGAATTACTACCTCTATCCCTTCCTATCAGCTCACTCTAAACGGGCAGTTTATAAAGGAAGGGGATAATTACCCCTATTATGGCTTCCCTGAACCCTTGGTTCAAAACGGGAAACAAATTCCTGGATTTGAAATATTTCATGATTGCTACTTTCTAGAAGAAAGAGCACAAAACACTCTTCCCACCAAATACTCCAAACCAGAGTGTTTAGACAAATGGGCCCTTGGTTTGTTATTTGGACTGGAACGGAACCCATTGAGAGACAAAGCTGCAATAATTCAGAAGGCTATGCAAGATGAAAAGTTCGACCCCGTTTTACTAATTTCCCATTCAGAGAACGTCGAGCACGGATGAAGAAAGACCTTGAATTGGACCAACACAAAAGGGGCCAAAATTACTATCTCAACCGGGGAGGGACAATTGTTCGAAGATTCTGAGTCTGAGTCTGAGTCTGATTTTGAGTCCGAATCCAAAGATAATATTAGTGTCGTAGGAAATCTAGCTATATCTGCTCCTTTGATTCCTCCCGTTCCTAATTTAGATTTAAGCTCTAAGGGAATTGAGTCCCTCTTTGATGTACTCCTTGATGATTTCAATAATTATGCAACTATTGCTTATTCGCTCTCTTCTCCCCACTCCACTTATAATTGTCTTGCAATAATTAATTCAGCTGAAAGATCAACTAATAATGAGCCAGTTGAGATAATAAAGTTGATGGAAAATTTGAAAATCGCACGCCTGTAATAGAAGAAACTGAATCCATTAATATCGGTAATGAACAAGATATAAAAGAACTAAAAATTGGCTTAACTCTTACAAGAGCGCACAAACTTAATAAACACGCTCAAATAATTTAGCGATATTTTTGCTTGGTCCTACAAAGATATGCCTGGCATAGATCGTGAAATTGCGGAACACAAAATTCCGCTCAATCCAACAATTAAACCCGTCAAACAAAAGTTAAGACGTATGAAGCCTGACGTTGCCCTCAAAATCAAAGAGGAAATTATTAAACAATTGGATGCGGGTTTTATACGTGTTTCAAAATACCCAGAATGGGTAGCTAATGTTGTTCCAGTTCCGAAAAAGGACGGACGTGTCAGAATGTGTGTAGATTTTCGAGACTTAAACAAAGCTAGTCCTAAAGATGATTTTCCACTACCAAACATTGATCTCCTTGTAAGCAACACGGCTAATCATGAACTCCTTTCGTTCATGAATGGCTATGCAGGTTACAACCAAGTACAAATGGTTGCGAAAGACATGGAAAAAACCACATTCATTACCGAATGGGGAACTTTCTATTACAAAGAAATGCCTTTTGGACTTAAAAACGCTGGAGCAACCTATCAAAGGACTGCTACTACATTGCTTCATGATATGATGCATAAGGAAGTAGAGGTCTATGTAGATGACATGATTGTAAAATCAAAAGACCAAACAGGGCACATTCCTGCCCTAAGAAAATTCTTTACTAGATTAAGAAAGTATAATATGAGGCTGAATCCGCAAAAATGCGCCTTTGGAGTAACATCTGGAAAGTTGCTTCGATACGTAGTTAGCACGCGGGGTATAGAAATTGATCCATCTAAAATCAAAGCTATACTAGATATGCCTTCCCCTAAAAATGAAAAACAAATCCGAGTATTCTTAGGTAGGCTCCAATATATTAGTCGATTCGTATCAAAATTAACTATGGTTTGTGAGTCCATCTTCAAGAAATTAAAGAAGGAAGAAAAGGTGGAATGCGATGACAAATGTCAAGAGGCTTTAGAAAAAATAAAAGAATATCTTCTCAAGCCTCCGATACTTGTACCACCAATACCTGTAGTTCTTCTAAGGCTATATTTAACTATCACTGAAACTGCTGCCGGAGCCATGCTCTCGCAAGAAATAAATGGAGAAGAAAAAGGCCATATATTACTTAAGTAAAAAGTTCATCCAATATGAAACTCGGTATTCACAGTTGGAGAAACCTTGCTTGGCCTTGGTATGGGCATCTAAAAATCTTAGCCATTACTTGCTTTCCCATTCTGTCCATGTTGTGTCCCATTTGGACCCATTAAAATACCTTTTTGGCAAGCCAACACTAAATGGTCCCCTCTAGAAGGGGCGTGTTATGTTGGCCGAATTTGACCTTCAATTTGTCCCTTAAAAAACAATTAAAGGACGAGCAGTGTCAGATTTCTTGGCTGAGTTCCCTCCTAACAAGGAAAAGACGGAAGCATATAACTTCCCAGATGAAGACCTCTTAATGACTGAAGACGATAGTTGGGCCCTCTACTTTGACGGCGCTTCTAACCAAAAGGGGTGCGGAGTAGGGGTTCTTCTAGTTAGACTAGACGGTGCACATGTTCCGATATCAGTCAAATTAGACTTCGAAGTCACTAATAATGCAGCTGAATACGAGGCATGCATTGTTGGATTAGAGGCAGCAGTAAGTCTAGGGATTAAAAGACTAAGAGTATTTGGAGACTCATCACTCATCATAAATCATGTGTCTGGAAAGTGGAAAGTAAGAAGTGCTAGCCTAGCACTCTATCAAACACACTTAGACACCATAACTGAAAACTTCGATGATATCCAGTACCAATACCTCCCTAGGGATGATAACCAATTCGCCGACGCCCTTGCTAAATTATCATCAATGATAAATATCCCACATATAGCATCGATAACTTTACGCGTTGAAAGGAGGTAAGAACCTGCCTATTGTATTGCTATTGAAGATGCCCATGATGATAAGAACGAAGTTCCGTGGTATCAAGATGTCCTCAACTACAAAGTAAAAGGAGAATTCCCACGGAATTCAAGCCTTCAAACTCAAAGGGCAATAAGATTATTATCTTCCCAATATATCGAAATTCAGGGTAAATTGTATAAAAAGACCTCAAAATGGCTTAATTTGCTATGTGTTGACAAAACATGAGCCAAGCGACTTATGGAAGACACCCATAATGGAGTCTGCGGTCCCCACATGAATGGTAAGATGTTAGCAAAAAAGATAACACGCTTAGGATATTATTGGACGACAATGGAAGATGATTGCTGCAACTATGTAAAAACATGTCCTAAATGCCAAATATTTGCTAACTTACAACATTTACCTCCTGTAGAGCTATACAATTATACTTCACCGTGGCCATTCTCCACTTGGGGTATTGATATAGTCGGGAAAATAACGCCCAGTGGTGTTGGAGGACATACGTTCATTTTGGTCGCCGTTAACTACTTCACAAAGTGGGTTAAGGCAGCCTCATATATCAAAATAACCGCTAAACATGTGGCCAAATTCATTGAACAAAACATCTTTTGTCGTTACGGAGTCCCACATAAACTCATTAGTGACAATGGATCTCATTTTAAGGGAGAAGTAATTGATTTCTTTCAACGATACGAAGTACAACATAGGCACTCTTCCCCTTATAGACCCCAAACGAATGGAGCAGTAGAGGCTGCAAACAAAAATGTTGTTGACATCATAAAAAAGATGGCCGAACATTATAAAGATTGGCCTCATAAACTTAACTTTGCTCTATGGGGATATCGAACTTCCATACAATCGTCCACATGAGCCACCCCTTACTCCTTAGTGTATGGTATGGAAGCAGTTCAACCTGTTGAGTTGGAAATACCCTCTCTTCGCATAGTCCTAGAAAGTGAAATACCTGAAGNTTGAAGCTGATTGGGTTCGGGCTAGGTATGAAGAACTTATTCTCTTAGATGAATGAAGATTAAAAGCTTTGCATCACGTACAAATATATCGAAGACGGATTGCAAAACATTTTAATAAATTAAAAGAGTTAAGCTAAGAAACATTAATGAAGGAGGTTTAGTTCTAAAAGAGGTACGAGCCCCACCCACCGATCCAAGAGGGAAATTCCGACCCAATTGGACGGGGTCGTATATTGTTAAGAAAATCCTATCAGGCGGTGCGGTAAAACTAATTGACATAGATGGGGCTGAATTTACTCAATTAACTAATTTGGACCAATTGAAGAAGTTTTACGCTTAAAATTGCAAGACAATCATGGAATCACACTAAGTCCTGCAACATATGGGCCCGATTTGGCTCATATTATTATGTAAAATGGGTAAATCGAGAAAAGGAAAAGCATCGTAACCCATTCTATACAAAACCAAAAGCTATATGTAATAAAAGTAATTAAATAAATAAGAAAGGGGCAGCGTTGAAAATTCAACCGCGCTAACCTTGCAGCGTAATAATTCTAACTGCGTTGCCATGTCAGCGCGACAAGAGTAACCACGCTGCACCGTGCAGCGTTATTTGTTCTGTAGCGCTACAACCTCAGCGTTAGAATTTCAACTGCGCTGAATGCATGTTACATTTCAATAGTTTCAGTGAATATCTATGTTTGATTAAACTATTGAATTATGAAAGATCTCATTTAAAGGTTTCACATGATTTTAAGGACCCACGAAGGTTCGATAAAAGGCTCATTTAAGTCTTTTCGATAAAATATATATATATATATATATAATAATTAGAACTACGCACGGCCTGATTCCTTTTGGATACGTAGGCAACTTATTCTAAGTTCGGCCCATTTAAATACATAATTAGTTTTTATTGGATGAATTATCAATAACTTCTAATGTAAATAACTAAATTTTGTTTGCATGAAAAATAAAAAATAATATTGTCCTTCATTAATGGTTTAAGAGTTGCATAATTGAAATCATCAAAACAAAAGGGACTTCTTTAAAGTCTACGCTAGTAGTGCACATGCACTTTATTGAAAATAATAAAATAAATAAAGTCAAACACTACTCTTCCTTTTCCTTACGAGCATGCGCTTTGGGTCTTCATCTACTTCCGATCTTCCTCCATCCCATTAGGATTATCTTTGAGCTTTTCTTCATTATTCACTTCTTTACCTTCATCAAAGTGCTTCTCCATAGGTTTGGGCTTGCTCTCTTCACGAATCCATACCATCTTTCTTTTCCCCTTACCTTCTATAGGTTTTTGGGTCTTTTCATTTAACTTTGGTTGTCCAATTTCGACCCCAGGTAAAGAAGGAGCGTTTCTTTTACTTCTTGGACCTAGCCTATCAAAAACAGATCCAGCTTCATTCTTTCTCTTTAAAGAAGTCTCATTCTTTCCCTCTCCCATTGCAATCCTATTTTTTGGAGCCTTATAGACCTGTGGGCCTTTGGACCTTTCAGTAGCTTCAAGGCCTCGGGCCTTATCCCTCTCCTCTTTACTCTTAGCTAGCATCCAATCCTTGTAACTTTGTGATAGTTGAGTAGAACAACCATTCCTCATAAAAGCCCATTGTGGACGATTGGCCCAATATTTTGTCCATGCGGTAATGGCAGGGCCCCGAAGTTCCAAGCAAGTTGGGGGGTCAGTGTCAAGGCTAGGGATACTTTGTTTCATACCATATTTCCTCAAAAGACGGGTCGGAAAGAAATAAGTAATTTTCCTCAAACCAAGAAGGCGCACATATGGTGTTGACTCATGACTTCCAACCATCTCCTTGATGAACCACCATGGAATGACCCATCTAATTGAAAGACCTCCATGAGACATAAGTGACATCCACTCCGCTAGAGTTTTCCTTGGGAACAAAGTCCTCCTCATAGTAAATGATTTGAGGTTGTACTTCACAGCATTAAGGGGTTGTTCGATGGTCTTAAGGCGCTCACTAAGCCAAATCTGCATTAATTAAATAAAGAAATAGATGACAATCCAAGATTGTTACATAGCATTGAATAATTATGGTTTGAAATTATGAAAAAATAGACATTATGGAAGATAAACAGGAGCACTGGAAACTTTACTACGCTAACAGTCGAGCGTTGCAAAACAAACAGCGCTACAGTGTCAGCGCGACAGATCCTACTGCGCTACACTCGTAGCGTCACAAAATTAGTCACGCTATGACTAATAGCGCTAATTCACTAATGACGCTGCGATTCCAACTACGAAAAATCTTCTTTCCTTTCGTAAATTCATAACAATTCATCTATTCTAATTAATATTTTAGCCCAAGGTTAGAATATTACCTGAAGCAATAAAGGGATTCCCGAAAAGTGCAAAGATGGATCCGCTTTACATGCGTCCAATGCTATGATGGTCTCACCAATCACCATAGGCATAGGAGTACGATCACCTTCGATTTGCTCAACAATTGCAATTAGTGAAGCATTTCCCATGTTTCCTCCATCATTTACAAATAAATATCCTGATAGCAAACATAAGCATAAAGCACGTCTTTTGTACCTTTGTATTGTTAAGTTATCTGAAGGAGAGGAAAATCTTGCAATAATTTTCAAAAGATCACAGTGTTGGCCATTGAGAATTTCCTTGGTCTCGAACTTAGTTAGTCCAAGTAGTCTCTGAAAGTCCTTACCAAACCCTTGTTGAAGGTTAGGTACAGCCGGAAGAGCTTCCACTGGAAAACCAACAATCGCTCTAAATTCTTCCGGAAAGGGGGTCAATTCATTGTTGGCAAAGGTAAAAACATGGAATTGAGGATCCCAAAAATTAATGGCGGCATGAAGGAAATCCTAATTGATACGAGCTTGGCTCAAAGAAAACAAAGCATCCAGATGATAAGCATTGAATTCAAGGCGTTCCTCTACAGACAAAGAAGAAATCCAACGGTTTAACTCACGAATGAAGTTTTGAGACATTCTTTATCTCCTTCTTTTCTCTCTAACAAAGAAAACTTTTGTAAGGGATTTTGTTTGATGAATGTATAATTGTTCGTTCATATATTTAACCAAGATGGTCACTAGGCACTTCCTTAAATTCGTTCAGGGAAATAATGAGAAATAAAGCAGCGTTTCAGTTTTAGTCGTACTGACATGACAGCGTGACAAGGTTTACAACGCTACGGCAGCAGCGTGGCAACACTAGTCACGCTACGCGCGTAGCGCGATAATTTTGATAGTGCTACAAATGCAGCATCCCAAATCCTCCTGTGCTGCATAAAACTTCCATAATCACCCCATTTGCGAGATTCTTTCCATTCTTTAATTATTTTGGGCGATTTTATTTCTTGAACTTCTTTAAAATTAACTTTTCAAATCATATTTATTTAAGGAAAATGAGATATGCCCCCCTTCCCTACTAACTAATTTTGGTGATTATTTTTTTCGGGAGTAAGTCGGATTAATCCTCCAACACTTTACAAAAAAGTAAAATGAACTAATATATATGCCCTTGGTTTTCAAATATTAGCATAAAAAGCCCAAGGCTTACATATGTTTACAAATCCATGATTACAAAATATTAAGGCTAAAATGTGATAAAACAAACAGAAAATTAAGTTTGAGTTAAACTACAAATACAAATGTCAACAAATTACATGCCACCAAAAGCTACTGTGGTGGCCCATAGTCAAATAAATAATGCATAGCACTAGTGCGAGGTGTATAAGAATCTGTAGAATGTCTTCGATCCTCCTGCTGCATTTGAGTGTTAATCCTTGGTGGTTCATACGACGAAAATCGCCCCATCTCATAAGGAACTTTTGGATATGGCCCTTGGCCTCCACCATAATAATCCCATTCTTGAGCTTGGGACCACCCGCCACCTTGGCCATGGTTATAATAGCCAGTATAAAAATCATATCCTTGCTGCGGGTTGACTTGCTGACTACTTCCTCCCTCGTCTCTATTAGGCTCCTCTTGAGCTCTATTTTCATGATCAAGGATTAGAGGCCGCATTTGTTGACCACTACTCGGACCTTCCGTAAAAGGGGGACACCTGTAATGGCCACCCGAAGGACGAGGGGGACGAGGACGACGAAATGTCTCGTGTGTTGTATAACACGGCACAACGTCCTACAAAAAAAAAATAATGCACAATAATTACCCATAGGTGATAAAGACATGAAACTAGAAATAGGGGCAACACATAGGGAAACCTACCCTAGCCATGGTGACGCTCTGGTACGCAAAAGCATGTTTTGTCTTCCTGTAAGCAGTGCGAAACGCATTCAATACTTTGATAACCTTGTTTGTAGTTGTCCTAGACACCTGTAATTATACAAGTCATTTAAAATTAACAATGAAAAATGTCAGTAATAATAATAATAAGAGTCGAGTAAAGGTAAGGACAAACCCAAGGCTTACTATGTCGACATTCTCAGGGATATAAGGAACATCTTCTTCCTCTTCCTCAGCAAATGGCACAGTGTCATCAATCAAATTCCCGAAACCATCAATGTATTTGATATTTCGTTTAGGAACTTGCCAACCCTCAATATCATCATTCTTTGCACATATAAACATATAAACAAATAAACATATATTTAAAATGCAAATGCGTGAAAAAGGGAAAGGAAAGGTAAGATACCCTAACAAATGTTGGAAAAGGACGTAGCCGAGCCTGAACCCAATTTTTGTAATTAACACCAGCAAAAACTAACTCCCGAGCTGTGAGTCCTCTCAAAAAATCATCCATAGAGGTAGCGGGAACCTTACTCGAGTCTAAGATGAAGACAGGTGGATCCATGGGAGCTAAAGGAATAGGAGAATAAGTTTGACGAACAACACGTTCTCCCAGAAACCAAACAAGTTGCCTACATCCTTTCAAAAGGATCCTGGCTTCCTCAAGAGGTGGTGAAACCTGCACTCCAGGGCTTATATTTGGTATCCCGTCCCATGGACGAAAGATAATCTGCAATAGAAGGAAAATTAAAAGCCATTTATTGTAGTTATAAAATATATATAAATTTATATATACAATGAGTCCTTACTTGCTCTTTAGGAAGGTTATAAATTGATTGGCGTATTACATATGTCTTATGATGAATGTTAAGCCGTCTTCCCCATCTGCGGCTCACCGGGAATCTCTTAGGTCGGTCATTTATTGGGGCAAGAGTTGGGAAATGTTCAAAGTACCACACCTGAAAAGAAAAGGTTAGAAAAAAGCAAACTAAGATGCAAATAAGTGGATAAGCACATTGTAAGAGAATTTGTTACCTCAATAACTCGAGGTATGGCTCCTAGGGAAGCTGGGACACATTCTCTCTTTAGCGGGTCATCCATGACTCGGGATGTCTTACGCATTTCAGATATTAAATGCACATAACCCGCTTTCCCCCAGCAATAATCTTTGATTCCTTTCAAATCTGACAATAACGGGATAAGAGAAAAGGCCACTCGTTGCCCTTTGTCTGTTAAAAAGGTACTACCAATCAAATATAAAAGGAAGATCCTAGCTCTTTGAAGGGAAGTGGTTTCTGCCATAATGTCTTTATTGGCTAAAGCATCCGACAATTCACTCCAAGGGAAAACTGTCTCATACAATTTTAATCAAGTGTAGATTGGCCCAAGTAAATCACATATCATTGGCTCTTTTCCTGTCATTCCTTCATTAGGGATGATATCCATACTCGCCAAGGGTACTCCAGTAATCATCCCATAATCGAAAGGAGTTATAGCCATCTCTCCCCATGGGAAATGAAAGGTGTTAGTTGTATCCCAAAACCATTCCATCATTCCCCTAACTAAACAAGCAGACATCTTACATCTCTCTTTCTCTATATAAAATTCTAAGAAACCTTGAAAACCACTCACCTTAACCAACTCTTTGGTATTTCCATCAAGAGTATCATAAATTTTACCAAGCATCTTCTCGGAATCATATCGTCGTAATTCATCATCAACCTATAACATTTCAGTTACATATATCATCTAAAATTCGTAAAATATTGAGAAAACCAAAAAAAAAATAAAAAAAAATAAAAACTTTTTTTTTTTACAATTCCTCTTGATGCTCAAGAAGATATATGATGGTTAGGATTAAGTTTCAAGACACGATTATCCCACTCAAGTGGGGGCTCCCATGCAGGGTGTGGTACTCGATTCTTACTCTTTGAACGGTTTTTAGCACGACGCTTACGAGTATCCATTCTTCCCTCTCTCTCCCCTCCATCTTGCTCGTTTCTATGGGAAGACATTGCTGTGATCCACAAACTAGGATAGCTTATTAACTTAGAAAGAGCATCTTTTATTAAGAGTCCATTGCTCTTCTTTATTAAATTAAGAGCACGTTATTCTTATAAAAAAATAATCAAGAGCATTTTTTTTCACTTTTGATTATTAATTAAAATCCCATTGCTCTTCTTTATTAAAGAGCACGTAATTCTTATACATAAAATAAATTAATCAAGAGCATTTTCACTTTGATTATTAATTAAGAGCCCATTACTCTTCTTTATTAAATTAAGAGTATTTTTTCACTTTTGATTGTAAATAAAATAATTTAATCAAGAGCATTTTTTCACTTTTGATTATTAATTGAGAGCTCATTGCCCTTATAATTATTAAAACTATTCAAGAAGTATTTTTCTAGTTTTGATTAAGACTAATTAACTACACTCTCTAATTAAGAGCCTACTACTCTTTAAAACGTCAAAATACATGGGTCATGACATGAGTAATGAAAGTCTAAGAACAATTCTCAAATGATTCATGGAGCATTATACTTCATTATTTTAACATCATTAGGACAATCATTTGCCAAAAACACACATGTTTGATAACAATAAGAGCAAATATAAATTGTCACAAGCTTAACATTCTTATGCCTACAAATTGAATGAATGATAGCAATCAATCCTCTAATGTAAGCACAAATTTATCCCATAGTTCTCAAAAGTAAGCTTGAAAAAAAAAACTCACAGCGCATTTGAAGTTCTAGCTGCAGCTTCAGTGTCGCTCCGCTGAACACGCTACCAGTACAGCGTGACCACTCCAACCGCGCTACCCCCCAAGCGCCAATAAACCAACCTCGCTATTCAACATCAACATTTGCAAATCAAGCAACAACCACAGCACATAAAATAGTAGCACGCTGACCTAAGGGCGTGACTAAAGGAGTAGCGCTGATAAGCTCAGCGCCGCAGGACTTGCCGCGCTACCTCTTCAGCGTGGTTGCTGCAACAGCGCTACACAGCTGGTGCAGGTCGTTGTGTTTTGCTGTATCGTTTTGCTTTGGATTTGATTTTGATGATGATCCTTTTCTCATGCTTTATTCCAAATGTTCCAAAAGTGGATTACATTAGGATAAGGTGTTATCTCATGACCACCTTGTGAGCTTTTGTCAATATTTTCGGTAAATAAGCGAATTTACTCAAAATAGTAATAAATAAACGAATTTATTACATTTTTTTTCAATAATATCAGTAAATAAGCAAATTTACTGCAAATAGTAATAAATAAACGAATTTATTACATTTTTTCAATAATTTCAGTAAATAAGCGAATTTACTCAAAATAGTAATAAATAAACAAATCTATTACAGTTTTTCAATAATTTCAGTAAATAAGCGAATTTACTCAAAATAGTAATAAATAAGCGAATTTATTACATTTTTTTAATAATATCAGTAAATAAGCAAGTTTACTCCAAATAGTAATAAATAAACGAATTTATTACATTTTTTCAATAATTTCAGTAAATAAGCGAATTTACTCCAAATAGTAATAGATAAACGAATTTATTACATTTTTTCAATAATTTCAGTAAATAAGTGAATTTACTCGAAATAGTAATAAACAAACGAATTTATTAGATTTTTTCAATGATTTTGGTAAAAAAGCGAATTCACTCAAAATAGTAATAAATAAGCGAATTTATTGCATTTTTAAGCGAGTTTACTCGAAGTTGTAATAAATGAGCGAATTTATTACCTTATTTCCAGTCAAAAGAAAACTTATTCAAAATATTAATTTATTTGCTTAGTGTTTTAATAAATAAGCGAATTTATTAAAATCTATTTTCGATTTCAGTTTCGAGAGCCATTGCTTTCTAAAATTTGCTATGCCCATTGGTTAATGAGGAGCTCATGGCTTTGGATATGAAAGTCCCGAAAAATGATTCGAGCATACTTTGAATGTCGTCTTACTCAGACTCAATCAAAGTGGGGGCTAACTGTAGACACCTAATTTAGTCACCCCGTCCCGCGGCAAAACTCTATGATGACTAAAAAAACTCATTTCTCTAGAAGATTAGATAATCGAGTATACTTGGGCATAAAAATAAATCTCGGATATTATAAAATTTCCATTCTTATTTAACGGACCTTTTTATCCCAATGCCTCTTTTATTATTTTAAATAAATGAATAAAATAAAATGATGATAATAATAATAATAATAATAATAATAAATAAAAATAAAAAAATATATATAAAAAAAATCTTTCAAAAAAACGTAGCGCGGCTAATTTAGTCACGCTGACTGCACATCGTGACTAAGTTAACAGCGCTACCCTAGTAGCGTTGTAGGGTTTCCTTCGCTACTGGGCCAGCGTGATTCGGCGTACCGCGCTAGCAGCCCAGTTCAATTAGGGTTCCCACGCTGTTATAAAAACCTTCATTTCCTTCATTTCTCAACACCTTTTTATTTACTCATTCTCTCCCTCATACTGAATTAATCCGATTATTGCTTTTAACAACCTTATTTTTTTTATAATAATTATTTATTTACTAATTATTTTAATAAAAAGTGGCTACAAATTTTAATAATATCGAAACAATAATTCGAAACTCCGCCCAAATTAATACTCGACGAAGACAATCTTCAAAGGAGAAGTGGTACGTTTCCTGAGAGCCTTAAAAATCATGTTATGGACTTTTAAGTTGTCGTTTCACTATTTATCTACTGCTTTATAACCTTATTATTGTTAAATGACTTAAATCGATTGTTTGCAACGCTTAACCAAGATAATTCTTGTTACGCTTAACCAATGACAAATCTAATCATGTTACGCTCCCTAAATCAATTTTAATAATGGTTTAAGTTAAATTAATTAGTTTTTTGTGTTATCACTAACAATTTAATGCTTTTTGTTAATCTTGTAAATTGATAATTTTGTGTGATTCTAAATATAATTTCTGTATGGTTAAGAGGAAACAAGTAATGGCCGCCTATGAGCTAACCCGACGCACTCCGTCATGTTAGTACCTTCGCCCCCGAATCCAATCTTTGGTTCGCTCGACCACAACTTGGAGTCATCCCATGGGATCGGAGAGGATTTCCGTGCAATTTAGACAAACATCCCTTATTCGAGTCCCATTCGTATCTAGTTTAAATACACGGTTTATGAGTTTAGTTCCTAAAACTCATTGGCGACTTCTTATTAGCATGTTTGGTATCGGTATTGAAGTTTCTCCCAAGTAAAATGATTTAAAATTGGGTTTAAAAGAAAAAAAAAGAGCAGCGCTGGAAAGCTAACTACGCTACCTTTGTAGCATTACAGAACTTCCCGCGCTGACACTGTAGCGTCACAGAACTTGTGACGCTGCAGGTTCAGCGCGGGAAATCTTGTGGCGCTACACCTGTAGCGTGGTACAAGTTCCAGCGCTTCATTTCTGTTGAAAAGAAGGAAAAAAAGGAAAAAAGAGCAGCTCTGGGAAGTTAACTACGCTACCTTCGTAGCGTTACAAACCTTCCTACGCTGACTCTGTAGCGTCACAGAACTTGTAACGTTGCAGGGTCAACGTGAGAAACCTTGTAGTGCTATGCCTGTAGCGTGGTACATGTTCCAGCGCTCCATTTCAGTTGAAAAAAAAAAGGTCCAATTAATTCGTTTCACCTTTCCTTAAGCCAATTTTTTAGGTCTAACTTGACCTACGGACGGTTTGGGAAAGGTGACCAAAAAAATTGGGGACCCAAAAATCCGGGGCCCCTACACGAGGCCAATGTGATACGCAGTATAGACCAAATCATGGAAAAGGAGAACGTCGACCTCTGGCTTCAAGTCTAAAAAGCATACTATGAGATGTAGGAGGACGATGAGCAAGCCATGATGGATACCGAGCTAGAGGTCGAGTTCTCTACATCTAAGAAGGATGAGGAGCAAGCTGCGCCAGCCACTGAGGAGACTGTGGTTCAAGAATCCTCTGGTGACTCTTCTGGTGAGGATCTGGATAAGACAACGGAGTTGCGACGCAAAGGTGGAAACGACGGAGGAGAGCCATAAGAGTCAAGCCCCAAGTAGTCTCCTTGTATTCTTAATCAACTCTCTTGTTTTTATGCTTCTTTGTAATGATAATATATTACCTCATGTATGTGATGATAAATTTTAATATAATTTTCCGTTTGTCTTTCATTTGAGTTTTTCATTTTCTTTTATCTGCATGTTTGCCCGACAATGAGCGTACAAAGCCCTCTATACTCTATTGTCCGATGTGGGACACATGCGATTTTTTATGCGAATAACTTAGCAAATCTACAACAAAGAACTTCAAATTTTGATAAACTGATAATCTATTGCCCCGAGGAACACATGCGATATATTCAGTCTTTGTTTCTATTCATATAAACAGGTTACATTGGTAAAGTATCACTCCATTACATTGATTGAGAACTCAATTCTTTATTTGCCCTGATAGTTGAACAATGTAAACTGCTATACATAGAATTTCCTTAGGTTTTCGGCGTTCCAAGGCCGAGGGATCATGTTACCTTCCTCGTCCTCTAGTCTGAATGTTCCTGGCCTGACTACCTCCCTAACTATATATGGTCCTTCCCAATTAGGTTGAAGCTTTCCCATTGTTGGTGTTCGACCAGTGGCTTCAAATTTCCTCAGTACACATTCTCCCAACTTGATGTCCCGATGGAGAACACGTTTGTTGAAGTACCTTGTGATCTTTTGCTTATAGACTATAGACTTCAACAAGGCGTTTCCCAGAGTCTCGGGTAGTAGGTCGAGGTCGATTGCCTTTTGTGCCTCATTCTTGTCATAATCATAGAAGGTAATGCGAGCTGAGGGAATGCCAACCTCAACTGGGAGAACAGCCTCGCTGCCATAGACTAAGTTAAAGGGGTTGTGTCCAGTAGCCTCTTTGACTGTTGTCCTAGCTGACCATAATATGCCTGAAAGTTCATCAACCCAGGATCCTTTGGCACCTTCCAACTGATTTTTTATGCCACTGATTATGACTTTGCTGGCGGATTCCGCTTGGCCATTGGTCTAAGGACGTCCAATGGCTGAGAACCTTGTTTGTATGCCAAACCTAGAGCAGTATTCCTCGGTGGGTTTGCTGTCGATTTGTCGGCCATTATCATACAGGAGGGTCCTTGGGACGCCGAACCTTGTGATTATGATTTTTCAAATGAAGCTTTTCACTTGTTTATCACTGACCGTGGCTAATGGTTCAGCCTCAATCCATATTGTGAAGTAGTCCACTGCGACTATCAAGAACTTTCTTTGTCCCGATGCTGGGGGAAAGGGGCCGAGGAGGTCCATTCCCCATCGGTCGAAAGGCAACATTGGCAGTATGGTGGTGAGGTCCTGAGCTGGCCTCCTTGGGATGTCAGAGTAGAATTGACACTGTTTGCACTTCTGCACCAGTGTGGTGGCATCTTGCTTGAGCATCGGCCAATAATACCCTGACCGAGAGCCTTCCCCGCGATGGTCCTTGCTCTGTGGTGAGCACTGCATGCTCCCTGGTGTATCTCCCTTAGCACATAATCACCCTCTTCAGGGGTTATGCATTTCAATAAGGGGTGAGTGAATGATTTCTTGTACAAGTGACCATCATGGAGGAGGAACCACTTAGAGGCCTGCTTGATCCGTTCAACTTTCCGTGTGTCATCGGGAAGCTTGCCATCTCTTAAATACTCGACTAGGGGTTGTTCCCAGCCATCCCCTCGTTCAAGAGTATTGACAGATTTTGGTTCATTGATGCTGGGCTCCCTCAAAACTTCCCAACTGATCTTCCGAGGGGTCATCCACTCTGCTGAGCTGGCGAGCCTGACTAAGGCATCGGCTTGCTGGTTCTCAGACCAAGGGATGTGTTTTATTTCAAATTTCTTTAGTTTATTGCTTAAACCCTGGACATTCTGTAGGTACATCTTCATCCCCTCTTCCTTGGCCTCAAACTCGCCGGTAACTTGGTCGACTATTAGTTGTGAGTCTGAATTAACAATGACCGAGTGTGCGCCCGCTGCTTGACACATTTAGAGACCGAGGAGAAGGGCCTCGCACTCGACATCATTATTGGATGCTGTGAAGGCGAACTTTACAGCATACTCTAACCGATCACCCTTATCAGTTTTGATTAGTACGCCTGCCCCACTCCCTGTCCAGGTGGCCGATCCGTCTATAAAGAGCTCCCATGGATGGGAATCGTCGGGGGAGGTAGGACGGTTGGTGCACTCACTATGAAGTCACCGAGCGCCTGCGCTTTGATGGATCTTCGCGGTTCATACTACAGGTCGTAGTCTAACAACTTGTTCCTCCATTCAGTCATTTTGTTGGAGCTAGTGATTTTTTCCTTTAAGTATTTTTTGAATGGGTTATCCGGTTAGGACTTTTATTTGGTGGGATTGGAAGTATGGCTTCAACTTTCGGCTGGCCATGACGAGAGCATATACTAATTTCTCGATCTGAGGGTGCCTTGATTCAGCACCCCTAAATGCATAGCTGATGTACAGGGTGTTGTACCTTCTCCCTCTCGGCCACCAGAACAGCGCTTAGCGCGTATTCAGAGATCGCTAAGTAGATGAATAAATTCTCTCCCGGCAAGGGTGAAACTAGTTTGGGGATTGTTGTGAGGTGTTACTTAAGCTGTTGGAATGCTTCCTTTCCCTCGGTATCCCAGTCGAAAGTTTTCCTCTCCAAGGTTCTGAAGAACATGAGGTTGACCTGGACAAGAATCTCCCGAGGGCTGCTATACAACCCGTTAGTCTCTGAACCTCTTTCATAGTCCAAGGGGATTGCATGTCCAGTATCGCTTGAATTTTGTCTGGGTTAGCTTCAATACCCCTTTCGTCAGCCAGAAACCCGAGGCACTTTCCTTCTTTGAAGCTGAAGACGCACTTCTTCGGGTCAAGTTTCATATTATATTGACTCAAAGTTTTCATAGTTTCTTTCATATCCTCAACATGATTCTCTCTTTTTTACTTTTGATGATCATGTCATCGACATATACTTCCACATTCCTCCCGATCTGCTTTTCAAAGATTTTGTTTACCAATCGCTGGTAGGTGGCTCCCGCATTCTTAAGCCCGAAGGGCATGACTTGATAGCAGTATACCCCCTGATTGGTGATAAAAGTTGTATGAGGTTGATCTTTGGCCGCCATCGGGATTTGATAGTACTCGGCGTTTGCATCCATAAAGCTAAATAAAGCATGGCCAACTGTTGAATCGACAAGTTGATCAATCTTTGGCAGTCGATAATCATCTTTTGGGCAGGCTTTATTGAGATCAGTGAAGTCAACACACATACGCCAAGTGACGTTTGGCTTTTTGACGAGTACTACATTCGCCAGCCAATCGGTGTACTGACAGTCTCGAATAAACCCTACCTCCAGCAGTTTACTGACCTCGGCAGCCGCGACCGCAATTCTCTCAAGTCCCTGATGCCTTAGTTTTTGTTTTATTGGCTTGTAATCAAGCTTTATGTTTAACTCATGCTGCATGACTGAGGGATCGATGCTTGGCATGTCATTGGCCAAGTATGCGAATACATCTCTGTATTCTTTCAGCTCTTGGATTATTTTATTTTCAACTTCTTCCTCCAGTTCGTCGCCAACCCGAACCACCTCTCCTTCCCTTTTCCCGATAGAGACTTCCTCGAAGCCGTCTACTGGCCGAGGCCTTGCAAAATGCTTGGTATTCTCGGTCAAGTACATTTCCATGCCAGATGAAGTTGGTGGGGTTGGCAAAACTTTCCTCTTCTTTGATTCCGCTGAACCCTGGTTCAGCGATTTAAAGCTGTTCATGTAACATTCCTGACCTGAGCGTTGGTTTCCATACAGCTTACCAACCTCCCCAAAGTCGGGCTCATACTGTAGAAGCAGTTGATATGTAGAAATGGCGGCCTTAACCGGGTGAAGGGTTGGTCGACCAAGGATGATGTTGTATGGTAAAGATATGTCAACAATGACATAGTTAACCATTAAATAGCACCCGCGCTCCTTTCGTCCATTTCTAGTGGGAAGCTTTATTGTGCCTACCGGGTAGGTTGACTTCCCATCGAATCCGACCAAGGGGCGTCCCAAGGGCTGGACATCGGATTGCTTGATGTTCAGCTTATATAGCAATCCAGAGTCATTATATCAGCTGAACTTCCACAGTCTATTAAAACACGCTTAACATTTGAGTTAGCGATTTTTACCTCCACAACAAGTAGGTCGTCATGAGGTACTTGGACGGAGTGAATGGTGGAGTTATCAAAGGTCATGGTTGGACATATCGGCTTGCTGGCTGTGCCAACATCTAGGACTTAATGGGTTAATGATGAGAGATGGCCCTTCCGAGCGTTGTTGCTGCTTCCTCCTGATGCGAATCCCCCGGCGATGACATTGACGTCACCGAGGGTTTCGGCACTAGTTGCGCTCTCACCATGCCTCGTCCTGTTTGAAGGCGTCTTGAGATACTTATCGATCTTACCCTCATCAGCGGCCCGATTGAGATGTTTCTTCAACTCTCTACAATCCCATGTGGTGTAGCCCTTGCCGGGCGCAACGCTCCCTCGGCCCTCAACCGAACGAAAAACCTAACCGGTATCAAGAGGATTACAACGATGAGGGTCGTGACCATCAGTTTGACGTCTTTGCTCCTGACGAGCTTCAATGAGCTCTCGGGCGTCCTCGATCATTGTTGGAATCTTTACGAGCCCTCAGTTCTTTCTTATCTTCAAACCTCCTCAGCTCCTTGACCCAGGTTTGATCAGAGTAGCCAGGTTGTCCGGGAGCGAGGGTTGGCTGACGCTCATGTTGAGCTTGCTTCCCCTTAGACCGAGACCTTTTCCCCATCCTTACAAGAGTGATGGTTAGGATCTCGGTGTTGCTTTTGCATGACTCCTCGGGTTCCAAAGGGCTGAGCTTGCAAGTTCTTGGCGAAATGCTGAAGGCTCTCCTAGAAGGCCTGAGACATTTGCTGCATTATGGCTGTCAACTTAGCCCGAGTGACAACATCCTGCTGAGGAGGTTCAACAACTTCCATGTCCTGCACGAGGGATTCGTCCCGAGGATCATGAATATTATTCTCAACCTGACCGTCCCCAAGAGTGTGTCTGGAGGGCTAAGTAGTGTGACGTTTGGAAGCGTTTTGTCTTGTCGAGGTAGTCATGACTGTTTGGAGGGTCCCCTCAGATGGCGCCAATATGTTCCTAATGTGGAACTTTTGTCTGAACTGGACCTGCAAACGCTCCACGAGAGCTGAAATCTGACCTACAAAACAGACATAGGATGACTAGCCCGGGAGTTTTTCCCGAGAACGCCCCTCCGATGCTTAAGTCAGTAAGCTTGAAGAATCGATCTGAATTTTAGGGAATTTGTCAGAAATGGCAGGAAAAGTGTACCTTCAAATGCGAAAATTGTACTATATTATAGTACGAAAGTACAGTTGTTAGACCCCTAGGATAGTGACACGTGTTGTAATCTGACATCTCTCAGGAGGGAGTGCTTGTTAGGGTCTTTTGCTTCTGTTAGGGGCAAAATAGTAATTTCCTTTATATTGGGCCTCGGACTTGGACCCGGTCCAAACAATAATATAGTTATTGTGCTTGTTTTTTTTGACTTTTTGCTCAATTTTAATTTGATTCGGGGCTTTCAATTTTGTGTTTGTGTTTGTTGCTTTTGTTTTGGAGTTTTTCGATTGTTGGATATCCATTGTTGTTTTCGATTCGGAGATTTTCTCGTGGGGTTTTTCGATTGTTTTCAATTTGGGGGGTTCTTTATTGTTTTCAATCTAGGGATTTACTCGTTTCAAATTTAGAAATTTTTTTACTCATTTCAGTCTCCTCTCTTTTACATCTTACTTTGTAGTTTGTATACTACATATAAAGTGTTAAATTTCATGTTAAATATAAATGGGTCTGGGTAACCTAACAAGGAGGAGGAGAGTCAAACCGTTCCAAAAGCCTAAGAAGGTTCCATCCTAAAACCAATTGGTAATAGGAGGAGTAACTCTTAGGCCTATAAACTAGTTCACATGGGGTTCAACACTCCCCCTCACTAGTGAGTGTCCTTAGAATTAGAGCACACCAGAAGGCACAATATAATCCTCGTTGGGAATGAACATCCAACAGAGGCCCTTAACCAGTGGCTTAGACAAATACCCAGTTTTTAGAAGAGGCCCGAAAAACCTAGGCTCTGATACCATGTTAAATTTCATGTTAAAGATAAATGGCCTGGGTAACCCAACAAGGAGGAGAGTCAAACCGGTCCACAAGCCCAAGGAGGTTCCATCCTAAAACCAATTGGTAATACGAGGAGTAACTCCTACACCTATAAACTAGTTCAACATCTCCTCTTTCTCCGATATGGAACAACACACTAGTGTAAATCACATGGGGTGCAACATAAAGATACATACATACAATCATACAAATTTTCGGTGTTATAATTTTTGAATCATTTATTTGTTGCAAAAATTTCTCTATTTTGTTATTATTATTTTGTGAATCATAAATTATATGTCCAAATCTTTTTATGTGATTTTGATTTAATAAGAGTGGATAATTATTTCTGTGTGTTGGTATGATCGAAGTAGAAGAAGTAAGTTTCAGTGGTGTTTTTAATTTGATATTATTAATTGAGAGAATTAACTCTACATGTTGTGACATTGTGATAGGGCTGAGAGGAGGCAAATATGAATAAATACTGTTTTGATTTCAAGATGGGGGTGGGTTATGGGAATGAACTTTGTGCTGAATTCTGTTTGATTTTCGAATGGGGGTGCAGTTTAGAATTCTGTTTTCGAATGTTTTTTCTGTTGTTTCAGACTACTTGTTTTCGACATTAGTTGGGTAGGAACTTGGCTGAATAAGAGTTGTATATGTATTATTTGGGCTCCTTCATGATATCCTACAAAGTATATAAACATATCAGGTAGAATCAGATATTCATATCAGGTAGAGAAATATAAACATAATTCTTTATTCATGCATTTGATGTTGCTGGACTGTTGAAGTGTATTTATTCATTTACACCTTCAGATTTTGGATTGGCTTGTAACCTTGGAATTATGGATGATCTTCCATAAAAATGGAATAAGAAAAAATGTGAGTTCTTCAGTTTAAGGTGTCCCTTGTAGCTGTTACAGTGAGAGTTCTTTTCAAATGGTGAATTTTATGTTATTCAATATTGTCACTTATGTTGATGTACTACTCAATTCTTGTTTTTTTTTTTTTTTTTTTTTCATTCCTTNAGAAGGCACAATATAATCCTCGTTGGGAATGAACATCCAACAGAGGCCCTTAACCAGTGGCTTAGACAAATACCCAGTTTTTAGAAGAGGCCCGAAAAACCTAGGCTCTGATACCATGTTAAATTTCATGTTAAAGATAAATGGCCTGGGTAACCCAACAAGGAGGAGAGTCAAACCGGTCCACAAGCCCAAGGAGGTTCCATCCTAAAACCAATTGGTAATACGAGGAGTAACTCCTACACCTATAAACTAGTTCAACATCTCCTCTTTCTCCGATATGGAACAACACACTAGTGTAAATCACATGGGGTGCAACATAAAGATACATACATACAATCATACAAATTTTCGGTGTTATAATTTTTGAATCATTTATTTGTTGCAAAAATTTCTCTATTTTGTTATTATTATTTTGTGAATCATAAATTATATGTCCAAATCTTTTTATGTGATTTTGATTTAATAAGAGTGGATAATTATTTCTGTGTGTTGGTATGATCGAAGTAGAAGAAGTAAGTTTCAGTGGTGTTTTTAATTTGATATTATTAATTGAGAGAATTAACTCTACATGTTGTGACATTGTGATAGGGCTGAGAGGAGGCAAATATGAATAAATACTGTTTTGATTTCAAGATGGGGGTGGGTTATGGGAATGAACTTTGTGCTGAATTCTGTTTGATTTTCGAATGGGGGTGCAGTTTAGAATTCTGTTTTCGAATGTTTTTTCTGTTGTTTCAGACTACTTGTTTTCGACATTAGTTGGGTAGGAACTTGGCTGAATAAGAGTTGTATATGTATTATTTGGGCTCCTTCATGATATCCTACAAAGTATATAAACATATCAGGTAGAATCAGATATTCATATCAGGTAGAGAAATATAAACATAATTCTTTATTCATGCATTTGATGTTGCTGGACTGTTGAAGTGTATTTATTCATTTACACCTTCAGATTTTGGATTGGCTTGTAACCTTGGAATTATGGATGATCTTCCATAAAAATGGAATAAGAAAAAATGTGAGTTCTTCAGTTTAAGGTGTCCCTTGTAGCTGTTACAGTGAGAGTTCTTTTCAAATGGTGAATTTTATGTTATTCAATATTGTCACTTATGTTGATGTACTACTCAATTCTTGTTTTTTTTTTTTTTTTTTTTTCATTCCTTTTCATAATTTAGTAAGCCAAAATGAATAGATAATCTTGAAGGCTTATGATCAGCCAATAATTAGCATAGTGTTTTTTTACTTGTATTAGATACCAGCGCTGCTGTAGGGTTGGACTGGGTCTGTTTTGGTGGTAGCTTTGTGGGTTTTTTGGTGCTGTTTTAGTGGTTGTTTTGGTTTTCGTTGTAGGGATGTTATGATGTAGTTTTTTGTTGATTTTCGATGCAGGTCGAGGGGCTTTTGTTTTCTACTGTTCAGAACATGAATTAGGCTACCTTATATACGCTATCCGTTAAGTTGGTCAAACAAATTGCATTTTTTCATTAGTTAAACTTGCATTCAGAAAATATTACTACCTGTCATAACTAAGAGAACTCTCAATTATATTGCATGCATAATACATAAGTTTAAGCTGAAAAACTAATTTCAGAATACAACGTTGTTCCAAGAAAATACAGTACAGGGGCACAATGTTTACTACTGGTATTACGGGCGAAAACAGAAGAAAAGAAGGTATTACTTACAAGGTACCCTCTAAAAGCTGATTGAATAATAAGAGCAGCACAGTATTCTCTAGCGAAATATGCATGTATTATATCCTGAAATCTAACAGCAGCTTGAGCAGTTGCCACAGCTGCCTTAGCTGCTGCTGTACTTGCTTCCGCTGCAGCGATTGCGCGTTTCATGTTAATTGAGTATATTTTCTTTTCTTAAGTAGTAGCCTCCGATTGTTGATTATTACTAGAAAGTCCTGAAAATCCTTCATTTCTTCTGTTTTTGTTATGGCCTTATGTGCTCAACTGCATCTCTCTGTGTTTATTTGAAGGCCAAGAAGTTTAATTTACTGTTGGGCTTCATTTTTGGCATTCGTGCTTCATTTTGGTAAATTTCTTCTTATGTGACTTATTTTTGCATTGAAGAACTGTTGAGTTAGTCTTTTTCATATACAATTGTGCACTCAACTTCATTGGTACCAATAAAAGAGCTTGCTAGTCATAATTGTTAATACACTTGTTCTGCTTGTAGGGTCAAAAAAGCCAAATGAAAGTGAATGATTACTCTGAGAAGATTGGGAATCTATTGCTTCCAAAATAGTTTCTCCTTTGGTAAGTTTTTATTGCCTCTTGATGTTTTTTTGTGCTACACTCGGTTTTAGGTAGGGTTTTTAAGCTTCAATATATTTCTAGATTACATTAACGTTTAACCTTGGAAATTGTATTATAATATATTATAGGATGAAGTATTTTGTGATTCGATAATCTAAAATGTTTTGGTGACGAATTTTAAAGTTACAGAAAGAATATTGGCTTGTGGAAATTCAAAATTGTGATATACATTGAAATGAGCTAGTTGTTAGGATTTTGAATTTAGGATTTTGGAAGTTTTCTTTATTTTTTATTTATTTTTTAACAGATTTATGATAGCTGGAATGTTGGAATGACATTATGTTGACTCTCTAATCTTCGTGTGTATTTGATTGGTTTGATCATTGTGGATAATACTTGTAAATAATACTGTATATTATATTATATTAAGATAATACTCTCTAACATCTGTTGCTTATTTTCTAAATAATACTTGTATATTATATTAAGATAAGTGAGTGTTTGGTGGAGAACGATATGGGTCGGATTGCATCCCTACGTACCTGAATGTAAGCTCTTGTGGTTACTCTTGCTATCAGCTGTTTCTATTATGCTCTTTCCAGTTGCAATTTAAGCTGAAAGAGCATGTATGTTTGTAAGAACGGAATTGAAATGTCCCGAATCTTTAGACTGCTTTCATTCATCATCGTGTCATTTTATTCATAGAAATTTTATACATCTGAAGGTTTATATAGTTTGTGCATTGATGGAGAAAATGATGAATTGATGACCATGAGTTTTAGCTTTTTTCTTGGACGGGTAAAGGGATCTACTAAGAGCTTTTGTATCTGTGTAGTTTGAAACAACAGAACGGTGAACTTAAAGGAGGGGCTAAAACATCCCGGTCAGGAAGGCCTTAGATCTGTGCTTGCCTTATTCAAGGTTTCAGAAGTAAGAGGGAAGGTAACTACTTTATCCCATAAAATACTTCAAACACTTTCCAGCTAAAAGTACCATCTTCTATGTATAATGCTTTTAAGCAACGCATATGCTTATACCATGTGCTATGTATTCATCACTAGTTTTTGCTTATAACATATGCTTATAGGAGAAGAAGAAATAAGTGGCATATCATTTTTATAGAATATGAATGGTTTTGTAGTTATCGGTTTTCCTCTAAATGCTTCTTTGGATGGGGAGGAAATGGATAGAAAGGAAGGGAAGGGAATGGGGGGATGTAATATCCTTTATTTAGATAGCAAAATGGAGGTGGAGGATTTTGGAGGAAGAGAAATAGAAGGAAACTATTTCCTTCCATCTTCATCAAAGAAATCCTTCCAAAATTGATAGGATTCGGAAGGGAAATTGCCTTTACTTAGCTTTTGTCTACTCTGTCTCTGCCTCTACTTCTCTGTTTTAGAATGAATTACAGAGTTCACAGCCACAACTGCATCTATTCTACTTACATCTAATCATATTTTTCTAGATTTGTAACTCCCTCGGTCTCTCTATCTTTTCTTTCCCATCCAAATAAAGGAAATTGTTTTCTGCTCCCCTCCCCTTCTTTTATTTTCCTCCCCCTCCCTTTCCTCCCTTTAATCGTATCAAACACACTGTAAGAGTCATCAAATGAATAAACACTATAAACTTTGGACCCCATTATGCATTATATACAAGTATTTGTTTATTTGGTTTTCTTTGGTTTGATATAATTTGCTTGATTTGATTAAGAGTGAATGTATTTAACTTGTTTTAGCAAGAAAATTTACAATGAAAAGAAAAAGAATAAAACCTGAGTAAGCATGGATCTACAGCTAGGTGCAATACTATTGTAAATTTGGATACATGCGTGACATTAATTCTTCATGAATGTTGTATACGTATTCCATTTTTGCTATACTACTATGTGTCGTCGAACCTCCATTGTTTCATATTGTCGATTCGATATTCGCTTATGTAATTCATGGTTCTCCTTTTGCCTTTTTCTCTTGTGCTAACTTTTTTGTTATTGCCTTATTAAAGATAACATTTATGAACAAGTTTTCTCCCATATAAAAGCAAACACGTTATGTGCCTGGATTAATGGTTGTGGAACTCCTTGTTAATAGATGATGACAGGTTTTTTTGTGTCTGAATTTTTGAGTTGTTATTTTGAGCAGTAGAGATGCTGCTGCTATTAATGTTTGATGTATTAGCCTTCTGCTTTGGTGTTGTTGCTGTTGTTTGGAGGTGTTGTTGCTGCTGTTTTCTGGTGTTGTTGCTATAGTTTTGAGGTGCTCTTGTTGCTGCTGTTGTTAGGTGCTGTTATTGTATTGGTTTTGTTTAGTTGTGCATCTAATTGAGGCACTCTTATTTTGGGAATTGGGGTATCAAATTAGCATACTAAATTCTGTAAAATTTCATTTTTTGACAAAAAGGTAATGATTACTTGTATGTTTTTTGTTGGACCTTAACTCTTAACAAGCCTTGTTGGTTTTTGTATTATTGTTATTAACTACGAATTATCATTGTAATCATTAAATGTAATATTGTTATTATTTTTTTAAATATTTGTTATTATTAATAAAACAAAAAATTTGTTTTTTTTTTTTAGTAAAAATAATCACTACTAGTGTCGTTTTTCAAGGGAAAACGATACTAGTAGTGCTTTTTATTTAATAACCACAAACCACTATTAGTATCCTTTGCGTATAAAAACAATACTAATAGCTCAGCTATTAGTATCATGGGTTCATAAAAACGATACTAATAGCTCAGCTATTAGTATCGTTGGTTCATAAAAACGATACTAATAGCCTAAGCTATTAGTAGCTGTTGTATTTGTAACCAATGAAAAACGATACTAATAGGCCTAAACCCACGATACTAATAGGTTGTTTTTCCACTAATGCTAGGAGTTTATCTTTGATCCAACATTAAACTTATTAAAACTTTAGGGAGAGGTTGCAAGCTGGGGTGGAAAAAGGGGTATTGGTGAGTTGGACAAGGATCAATTTTCTATTACTTGTCTTGAAAATGAGCTAGTGGTGATGTGGAGCCGGGGCTTTGGGGGCTCACGTGCCTTTTTACGGACATTAACTGTCTTTAGTTTGTTGTATAGTGTGAGTATGCCTGGCTTCGGGAGTGAGTCTAGAAGCTCATAACCCAAGTAGAGAAGTCGCCACCATGCTCTTTTTGGGAGCTCATGGAACCCCATTAGGTCTACCCCGAAGGCAAATGACAGCCAAGAATAAGAAGGTCTCATATCTCTGGATTCGGGGACGAGGGTAAGGACAAAGTAGTTCACAATGTTCCCGGTGTATAACGACCTCTACTTGTTCTCATATGAAATTTCACAATTATAATATTGAATTATATCATATATATTTAAGGCTTAATGCTAAAACACATAAAAACATTACTAGGCGATTTTAATTAATGCACACATAATTTTACAATTAAACATGCGTGGGTGATCACTTTAGGATTTAAACAATTTTAATCTTTACTTAAGTTAAAGCATGCTTTTATGTCTTATTTAATTAAACATGAATTCTATGCGATTTAAAAGCAATAATCATTTAGCATGAATGTCACATAAACAACCCAAAAATAATGTTTCTTCTTAAGATTAATTTTAATCAAAAGTCAAGTAATTAATTAATCAATATTTGATGAATTTATATTAAAAACATGTTAATTATCTAAGAAAGCAAATTAAATCACATAAATACATAAAAATAACACTTTGATTGAAGAACTCAAGATGATGATGTTGACCTCATTCAAAGTACCTTTCGTGCAATTGTCAAAACAACTTCTTAGATCAAATGCTTGTAGAACTTAATTTAATTATAATAATAAAAACAATAATAATGTGTTTAGGACTTATATTGATGTTTTAACGTGTTTATGGTTGGCTAGAAAGAATATTTTGTGGGAGAAAGAAGAAGAAAAGCACACACTTCAAAGTATGGCCCATAGTACGAGAGAGAATTAGGTCGAATGTCAAGGTTGTCGAATTCCTGAATGAGTTTAGGTATTTATAGGGAAGCAGGAAAAGGCCTCCAGCGCCATAGCGCTCATCCAACGTTAAGANTTTTTAAATATTTGTTATTATTAATAAAACAAAAAATTTGTTTTTTTTTTTTAGTAAAAATAATCACTACTAGTGTCGTTTTTCAAGGGAAAACGATACTAGTAGTGCTTTTTATTTAATAACCACAAACCACTATTAGTATCCTTTGCGTATAAAAACAATACTAATAGCTCAGCTATTAGTATCATGGGTTCATAAAAACGATACTAATAGCTCAGCTATTAGTATCGTTGGTTCATAAAAACGATACTAATAGCCTAAGCTATTAGTAGCTGTTGTATTTGTAACCAATGAAAAACGATACTAATAGGCCTAAACCCACGATACTAATAGGTTGTTTTTCCACTAATGCTAGGAGTTTATCTTTGATCCAACATTAAACTTATTAAAACTTTAGGGAGAGGTTGCAAGCTGGGGTGGAAAAAGGGGTATTGGTGAGTTGGACAAGGATCAATTTTCTATTACTTGTCTTGAAAATGAGCTAGTGGTGATGTGGAGCCGGGGCTTTGGGGGCTCACGTGCCTTTTTACGGACATTAACTGTCTTTAGTTTGTTGTATAGTGTGAGTATGCCTGGCTTCGGGAGTGAGTCTAGAAGCTCATAACCCAAGTAGAGAAGTCGCCACCATGCTCTTTTTGGGAGCTCATGGAACCCCATTAGGTCTACCCCGAAGGCAAATGACAGCCAAGAATAAGAAGGTCTCATATCTCTGGATTCGGGGACGAGGGTAAGGACAAAGTAGTTCACAATGTTCCCGGTGTATAACGACCTCTACTTGTTCTCATATGAAATTTCACAATTATAATATTGAATTATATCATATATATTTAAGGCTTAATGCTAAAACACATAAAAACATTACTAGGCGATTTTAATTAATGCACACATAATTTTACAATTAAACATGCGTGGGTGATCACTTTAGGATTTAAACAATTTTAATCTTTACTTAAGTTAAAGCATGCTTTTATGTCTTATTTAATTAAACATGAATTCTATGCGATTTAAAAGCAATAATCATTTAGCATGAATGTCACATAAACAACCCAAAAATAATGTTTCTTCTTAAGATTAATTTTAATCAAAAGTCAAGTAATTAATTAATCAATATTTGATGAATTTATATTAAAAACATGTTAATTATCTAAGAAAGCAAATTAAATCACATAAATACATAAAAATAACACTTTGATTGAAGAACTCAAGATGATGATGTTGACCTCATTCAAAGTACCTTTCGTGCAATTGTCAAAACAACTTCTTAGATCAAATGCTTGTAGAACTTAATTTAATTATAATAATAAAAACAATAATAATGTGTTTAGGACTTATATTGATGTTTTAACGTGTTTATGGTTGGCTAGAAAGAATATTTTGTGGGAGAAAGAAGAAGAAAAGCACACACTTCAAAGTATGGCCCATAGTACGAGAGAGAATTAGGTCGAATGTCAAGGTTGTCGAATTCCTGAATGAGTTTAGGTATTTATAGGGAAGCAGGAAAAGGCCTCCAGCGCCATAGCGCTCATCCAACGTTAAGACGCTCAAGTTTGAGCGCCACGGCGCCCAGCGAGCGCTCGAGCCGAGTGCCAGGACACTTAGGTTTGAGCGCCAGGGCGCCCAGCGAGCGCTCGAGCTGAGTGCCAGGATACTCATGGTGAGTGCCTAAGCACTCGGCTTGAGCGCTCTGGCACTCTTTGGGCGCCTGTAAGCCCGAAATTCGTCTTTTAGGATTCGCACACGGTGAATCTTTATAACTTCCATACTTTTAATATTCGTTTTCATATTTTGGAATAGTATAACATATTACGAAATATTACGAAATTTGCTTCCATGCTCCCACTTGTACACTTCCATAAACCTAAAGTTACCTTACTTCGTATAGAACTTTTTAAATCATTCTAGAACGTTCGTCATACTTAGCCATTTTTGTGCGCTTATTTTATGTTCTATGTTTTCGAAATAAAATGAAATAAAATAAAAATAAAATAGGATAAAATACCATAAAATCAAATGCAATTAAATGAAATAAGTTTAGAATTGAAGGAAGTAATTTAAGCGCATTTCTCCCATTGGAACATATTATCGGTTATTCCGACTATTTTTTTAGTTTTCAAAGAAGTTGGATCTGGTAGCGGGCAGCGCGACCTTGTATAGATTATGGGGTGGGTCCAAATAGGTGAACGACTAACTCACGACATAAAATTAGGCATTCTTTGCAAGCATTCAATTTTAGACATTGGACCTGTTGCAACGTGGTATACTTTAATCATCGGCCTTTAGGTGGGACCAAATATAGGTGTCTACAGGTGCAGAGTGAGGAAGATGATGAAAATGATAATGGTGATATAGAGAAAGATGTGGAAAATGTGCACAATGAGAAAGAGGTGGAAATTGTGCATGATGAGAATGAGGTTCAAGTTGTTCTAAGTGAGAAACATATCGAAATTGTTGACAGTGACAAATAGCTTCGAACTATGCAAATTGAGAAAGATGTAGGAATTGTGGAAATTTTTGAAGAGGTTGAAAGTGTTGTTAATGAAAAAGAGGTGAGGAACAGAATGTTGGGGTTGAATATGACTGTTATGGTTAAGTTAGGTATGAGGAAGAGGATGAAAACATTGATAATAAGCAAGATGATGAATTTGGAGATCAATATCAAGCTCATGATGCAGTTAGGGATAGTGAGTTACAAGAATAAGTTAATGATGATAAGTTGGGTATTGAAGATGTGCAACAGTATGAGTCATTTGAGCAGGAAGTTTTCGTTGATAAAAATTCCCAGTCAATACATATTGAAGATATTCATTCGTCTGGTGAAGCAGCTACATTTGTTTATTATTTTGAAGAAGTTGAGGATATCTCTTAAGTTCAGCCTGCTGTTGATTGTGATCCAGTTGAGGATGTATGTAAGAATGATGAACTATATGTACATGTCCATTGAATCCTCTAGTGTTGCTGTTAATAATGATCGAGTTGTTACTTCTAATCTTCCTGCTGATATTCGTACTGATGTAGAAATCAAAAAAGCTGCGAAAAGTGTAAGTGTTTTTATTTATTGCATATCATGTACAATTATATATATATATATATATATATATATATATATATATATATATATATATATATATATTTTGGG